>CAHIKZ030000188.1:492500-515000 GCA_903632075.3 Acanthosepion pharaonis | reverse complement strand
ACAAAAGCAAATAAAAAACAAACAAAATAAACAACATAATCGATGCTGTAAGTCCATCAGCCATTAACTTGAGAAATAGCGCCAAATGAAATCAATTCTGAATTTCTCAAATTCAGTTCTGGACCTATCGCGCATGCGCTGAACAGATATCCTCGCCATCTTTGTTTTAAAGAGGTATCACTTTAACAACAATAAATAATCGAAACTAAAAAAAAGAAAATGAATATATATTCTGAAAAAAAGAAAATGAATATATATTTTGATGTGTACGTTTCTTCAGTTTTTCTTATCACAAAAAGGCAGAAATATTTTCTAGTATTGCAGAGGCTTCATACAAAATGAAACATTCCCTGAAGTCAAGAAACATTAAATTAGTGAGCTGAACAGAGGAATACTGGGATATCTGCAACTTGGTTGGAGATCTGTTTAAACTCACGCGCGTACTGGCTCATTAACATATGTTTTGATGTCGTTTTCTTTTTCTTTTTTTTTTTTTAAATAATTCATATATACACAGACATATACTCAGCAATGTATACATCGAAGGGATGTAACTTCAGCTTAATTTTATCCATTGGGATAGCCATGGTAAAAATGCGTAGTGGACAACTATTTCATTTGTTGTCAAACACAGCTTTAGGTTAGACAATCGTGAAGTCATCTGTATAATTATTAGTTAGTGTTTCGCTTGCAAGGCGGGTGGGTGAATCCGGTCCTAGAAGTCCTGTATCCTTTACCGGTCGATAGTGCCTGAAAAGAGACGAAATTGAAAGAACAATATAATTAATATTTCTTTCCAATCGAATCTAATAAAGTTTACTGGTCTGTTCTTAAAAAAAAATGGAATTATTTTGTGGGGAGGGGGTACAATTTTTATAGATTAGTACAGTAGAATCCCTCATATCCGGAATCTCTCATATCCGGAATGCCGCATATCCGGACAAGATTTTGATGTGTATATTTGAACTATTTTGGGTGATATGTAACCGATTTGAAATTTCTGTTTTTCAGGAAATTTACTTTGGATTGCTTATGCTTGTTTCATCCTAATGGCTTGTATTGGTGCAAAAGATGATGGGAATAAGAGGAAATGATGACAACGAGACACGTCTGCAACAAGATAGCGACAAGTTTGTGATGAAACCTGGACTGAAATTGAAAAAGCTATTGAAAAGGTTGTCAGTTTTATGGTAAGAAAGCCAGCATTCAGCTATGACGATTGCAATATCGCACGTAGAGTTAAAAAGTGTCTTTCGCTTAAGAAAATGTCAAGAACAAAAGCAAAATGAAATGCGGAAAAAGCTGTGAATGACATTAGAAGAGAAAGAATCATCATGCAACAGCGATTAAAAAATCCTATTACATTATTTGTTTTGCATACGTGGCATAATTAATTTAATGATTTTTCATTAACATTACATAATTTATTTCTTTTTCCTTAAAATCAATTCCTTATTTTACTCATCATAAGCTTATTTTTTAATGAAATCACTGAAAATAAATGTTAAACCTGATTTCAATTCTTTTATTTTAATCTAAATATAACCACTCATATCCGGACTTTGTAAGCAATTCCTCATATCCGGAATCCCTCATGTCCGGACTTTGTAAGCAATTCCTCATATCCGGAATCCCTCATATTCGGACTTTGTAACCAATTCCTCATATCCGGAAGGCATTTTTAGTCCGGTTGTCAGGGATCCTACTGTATTTATTAGACGTTTCACTATCGAAAGCATTAAGAAAAGTTTCAAAATATTTTTGAAGGAGGTTTCTTGTTTTTGTATTTTAATGATAACAACAACCAATTTTTCCCTAAAAAGTTTATTTTAATAAATTCCACCCGTTTAATATCTTTGACGGAACGAGTGAGGTTAACTGGTCTACATCTAAAAAATAGGAAAAACACTTGGGTGAAAATAATTTTTTGCAGATTAGCACCCATTAGACTATATCCAACCCACGGTATTTGTAAAAATGGAACAGTATTAATATTTTTATCATTATTCAGCTCTGGTTTCATCAGTTACTGCTGGCAAGAGTTTCTGTGTGCGCGCGCACGACTCCGGGGGTTCATACAAACGTGTACCTTACATTCTCATGTGCATGTCAGAGAAATTGCCCATGTCGAGAGAGGGTATATATATATATATATATATATATATATATATATATATATATATATATATATATATATATATATCATAGAGTTCTTTTCACGCTTGTATTCCAGATGCAGCTGGGCTTATCAAGTGGACCTGTATTGGCGGCTAGGCTATAGCTTTGGTCAGCAATGCATCTGCCTTCTCTGAAGGACAATGTAAAATCCAGTATTTGCAGCATTTATAACAATAGGAGTCGACATGATTGCCTATCGCACGGTTCAAATTCCTTCCCTGTCTTTTAAACATTAGAGGTTTATCCCTTTTTCGTGTGTAGGATTGGATTTCCGATTCTTTCTAAAGTCTACTTCAACTCTTTACTTCTAACGTCTATCGGAGTAGATAGGTTCGTCTATCGTCCGGCTGAAACTCCTCCCCGGTCTTTTGAACAGGAGTCGTGGTTTAACCTTATTTTCTGTTCAGGATTGGATTTCCGGTTCTTTCTAAAGTCTTCTCGTTCTCTTTCACTCCCAGTAACCCCCTCCCCACGTCTTAGTGGTTATTATCGCTTTGAGGTGAATTGATTAAGAAAGAAAATAATTAAAGCGAAAATAAGAATACAAAAATACCCTTTTAAAAATGTATTTTCTCGTTTTTTACCCCTTTGATGCGCATGCCTGTGTAGCCCTTTTCCATTAAATCAAGGCCGTTTAACAACTTGCCGAGATATTAAAGCGAGGGGCTAGAAACAGACGTCATATTACAGTGTCTAACACCTGTTTTTAAAGAAATATTAGGTTGGTGCAAAAATAATGACGTAATAATGTCGTTTTTTGACGTATTTTTAACGTCAAAAACGACATTCTTACGTCATTTTTTTGCACCAACTCAATACATTCAAATAAACAACATCGTTACTTTTTGTTATTCGTTTCTGGATGACATATAATTTAAGGCTTCCACTGCAACGAACGTTCTTATACGTCATTACGAAACCTACATTACATGCTGTCGACATATGTACGAGTTCTGATCAAAGAGTATCGGGTCCGTTGCTATGGTAAAGGATCTAAAGTACGAAGAATGAAGCAGTTTGGCACAGACTTGCCTTGAACTCTGACACGATGCACACTAACTTATAACGTTCTTAATCATTTCCGTTGTTTATACCAGTGCTTGGAAGGAAAGTGTGTAGAGTGTTGTAGTCTCATCCCACCACAGACATTCCATCAGTAACTATGAACACAGTAGATTTTGGCTAACCACCACATTCCCCTCTCCCGTTGCAACTTTTTTCTCCAAAAATCAAATCACACTTCAAAGGAACAAGAGTTCAGGACGTCAAGGAATTCCAAGAGAATGCGACAACGCAGCTGCTCGCTATCGCAAAAAGGACTACTTCGAAGGAGATTAAATGCCGAATAGATATGTGTTGTAGTTTTACTTTTATATACCAGTCCTGATACTTTTTGATCAACCCTCGCACACACACACACACACACACACATATATATATATATATTTTTCTAAAGAAGTGACAGATTTTTTATTTATTAATCCGAGAGATTTTATTATTAAATGTTAATTTTAGTAGATACCCATAGACGCTTGATGAAGAAATCTTATTGACAAAAGTTGCGCTCTTCGCAAGGATTCGAACTTGTGTTCACCTTGTTATGAAAAATCGTCATTTCTTACACCGAACTTTGCTTGATCGGCGAAGTACTCCGTAGCCGAGTCGGTCTAAAGCACTTCAGATCTAAAAACGGTGCATCAGTTTTGGGCCAAGCACAACATTTCACAGGCCCGAAAACCATCATATTCGCCATATCTCAACTCTTCCTACTTTTTTTTCCTTTTGAAAAATCAAATCCCACTTGAAAGGAGACCGATTTCAAGACGCGAAGGATATCCAAGAGAATCCTACGAGGCTGCTTCACGCGATTTCAAAACAAGAATTCCAGGACTGCTTCCGTTAATGGAAACGACGCTGGATAATGTGTGTGACTTCAGAAGGAGGACTACTTCGAAGGAGATTAAATGCCGAATTGATATGTCTTTTAGTTTTCTTTTTAGAGCATTAGTTCCGATGATTTTTGATCAGACCTCGTATATGTTTACAAGGCACAGAGAAATGTCAATCCCATCCCAAGCGTTTGTCATATAAATCAACTTGCACTTTTGAGTTATTTCCAAACCAGCTTAAACATATTGTAGCGTACAGTGTGGCCTCTTGTGTGGTGTATTTTTTTATTTTATTGTATGTTTGGAGTATTGTTTAGTTTAGTCTGGCCTGACAGCAATTTCTCCTGGGCGTTGTTGTCAGTGTCTTAATTTATTTTCAGTAAAGGGTAATTTCTTATGTGTCTCTATGTCCCATTGGATAAAGACGTTGGTTAGATCCAGTGACTAGACCCAAAGAGTTGTGAGTTCAATACCAAAACTTGGAGAGTTGAGTTAAAGGGGAATAAGTGAGACATCGAGAAGAGGCATGGCACGTGGAACTAGAACAATTTATCCCGGTGGACGAAATAAACGGTTCGGTTCGAAATTCTAATCACCTGAAGAAGGCTGAAGTGTACAACGGCCGAAAGGTTCTGAATATGGCAATGACGATGAGAATAACAGTCGAAACAATGTAAATAATGTAGGCAATTTTCTATTTTCTACAACATGGGCCAGCTCAGCCAGGCAATAATTCTATAACAAATGCAGTATTGAACGTTTTAACGTATAAAAGATTATTTTGAGAATTTTATCAAATTGTTAGTCTTCCTTTTTTTTTTAAATATTATAATATGTTTGGTTATAGTTAGCATAGTGTGGCACAAGGTAACTAGTTTGGAGCACTCAATAACTCTAGAACAAACTGTACAGTAATAATTGAGAGCTCGATTAGCTGGTGATCAATCATAGCGAGTATGCATCACTTGGTTAAGATCAAACTTACGATATTAAAATCATTATTCTAGATATTTGAAAAAATTCGAAGGTGCATTAGAATGGTGATAGGTACTTTCCAAAAAAAATAAATTATTAAAAAAACGGGAAAATCTTTTAGAAAGAAAGAAAAGCTGAATTTTTATGTGTTAGCGGTCCTCCTGCATGAGAGTGAATGTTTGGAAATCTCTTCACAGCTTAAGAAGAAACTTGAAGCAAGAGAGATATGGTTCTACAGAAGGATGCTGAGAATAACGTGAACGAGGCATGTAAGCAACGAGAATGTTTTAAAGAACATACAAACAAATAGAACACGTATACTTAACAATCAGAAAAATGTTGAAATTTCTGGGAGACACAATTAGAAAAAGAATGCAGAGTTATCTCCCCCTTTTTTTACTCCTTTGACTTGAAAACCGAGTCAGTATGTGCGTAACATTCTCCAGAGCCTCAGTGCGTACTTATCTCAATGAGAATCTATTTGGAAGATGAACCGAGCGTCCCAGTGATAATGACAATGTGTTGTTGATACCTTGTGATATTTTTTCTATAGGGCTATATGAAATGAGAGGTCTATATCACCGCTCTTCCTAGAAGCCTAGATGAACTTAAGCAGAGAATCATTGAGGCGATGGAGTATGTTACGCAAAGCATGCTACAACGTGTTTAGCAGGAGCTGGTCTACAGTCTCGACGTGTGTCGTGTCACAGGTGGCGCGCATATTGAACATTTTTGAAGCTTAATGAAATCGGTTATCAGATCTACAAAGCCTTTGAATATCTTATCCGAAGTTTGATAATTAAATATTTTATTCTTCAACATGATAAAACCTATTTAATTTCATTTGCCTGGAACATGAAGTTACTCAGATATTCAAATTTTAAATTATACCAATTTTTTGGGACAAACTGTATATAAAAAAAGAAACGATCCCATTTTTTATAGTCACTGTGGAATTGGTAAGTTATCAGAAACCACTGAGATGTCCGACATTTTTTTTTTTTTACTAAAATTAAGAAAACTGGCGCACAGCTAATATAATCTGGTATCTTAAATGGATTAAATCTATTAAAATTTTTCGTCCAGGTTATGACAATAAACTACACCCAGAGGATAAATCCTCTTATCAGGAGGTTTTGAGGAGAGTGGAACAACCTTTTAATTGTTGTCGTTCCCGCGTCCACTCTGACCTGGGGTAGAGCTATGGGCAAAACATGAACACAACTAACTGGGGTAAAAATACTAAAAGCATGGATTTAAAAAAAATAATAAAAGAATAAATTGCCAGCAACAGATTTTTTGTAAAAAAAAAAAAATATTCAAGCTGACAAGAAAATTAAATTTCGGCATTAAATGACCCATTGAGGTGTTGATATGCCGTTAAACAAACAAATTAAACGTTCAGTGAGAGAAAAGACCGCGTTGCTAACTATGAATTAGGTATATTAGACTTACATGTTAAATTAAAAAAAATAATCGATTATTGGTTGCTACTTTTAGAAAGAGTTGTTTTATGGCCTTTTAATTTCTCTGTGAATTAAAATTGTAACAATGCATTTCTTTTGGTAGGCTTGTACAAGAAACTTATACATATAAACATTATCAAATATAATAAGTAGAGAAGGAGAGTGACATAATTTTTGCGTGCGGGCAAAATATTACTGCTGTGACAAGGAGGAATGCAAATAAATAAAGACTTTATTACCCACGTTACTGTTTCTTTACGTTCTGCTTATATTCATTTATGTGTCATGTCGGAGACACGACTCATGCCGAAGGAGTTTATATATATATATATATATATATATATATATATATATATATATATATATCATACAGTTCTTTTCCACGCTTGCATTCTAGGTGCAGCTGGGTTGATCAAGTGGGTTTGTATTGACAGCCAGACTATATCTCCAGTCAATACAGCACTCAGCTTATCTGAAGGACAATGAGTATAAAGTCTTTTCTTTCACGATCTGGAGTGAGTCCAGTACAAAATAATTCTTCTTCATTTATGCACCATGTTCCTTCATGGAATGGACAATCATGGCTCTTCACAACTTCCTATCTTTTGCAGCAGTAAGCAGTGTTTGCTCACTAACTCTCCCTCGGCTTAAAGTCTAATACATGGTCCTCTCTTTTAACAGGTTCTCGTCTTGAGTGGGACGCGGCATAATACTAGACAAACCAAATTTCGGTGATATTGGTTCTGACGAAACGCTTCCTCCATGACACAAAAAGGGAAGGGCCGAATAATTCTGACGCCTTGTAGGACTGGTTGTCCATTTTTGTCGCCCCCAAATTAAAGATACCATCCCATCCTCGTAATTACTACCCTCGGAGATGTGTAAGTATCAGATGGGTATAGTATCTGTGCACTCTGAAAAAAATGCTATACACACACACACACACACACATATATATATATATATATATATATATATATATATATATATATATATGAGAGAAGTTACAGTTGTTCCAACGAGAGAAAAGTCTATATTTTAAAGAATAGAGAGGAGCCGCAAAACTTTTTGGTTTATAATGTGGATTTTTTAAATATATATTATACTTTATTTTCCATATTTTTGCTACACGTGTTTCGCGTCTTGGGACCTTCACCAGGCGAAGAGTGGTTATTTTCACATATTATTTAAAAGAATTAATTTTTACTTATGTTTTCCGATGTTTAACCATTGTCTTTTTTGTAGTAATCCACGACACGAGAAATTGATAAACTGTTCTTAGATACAGGGTCAACATGCTTACGCAGGTAGTGAAGAGGTAACCAAGTAGAGTAAAAACCTTCTGGATTTTGCTCTGGTCGGCGATCTATCGACCGTAATTGATGTTGAAATTTGGTTCAAATGGTTCATTTAACTATTAATTGTAATTTTTGGATATTTTGATTGATTGTTTCGTTTTCTACGGCTTATCAGCCGTTTGGAGGGTATTTAAACGCAGAAAATATTTATAAATATAGATAATAAAGATTTAGTGATACAAGTCTTACTAATTAACCCATAGCGAGTGGAACGTAGATTCATACCTTTTCGAAGGGTATTTTGCGCGTAAGGGAATAGAACGAACCCAGCTAGAATTGGAACTCGTCTCTTCGATTAACATTCCCGCGCCATTATTCATTTCACCACCCGCACATCCACCTGATATTCCCAAGCGGACATCCATCGAGATATGCTATGCAGCAATGATCTAGAGATTAATAGGAATAAATTCAAAAGAATATATCTAATATTTGCCACACAAATACATACGTGTTATTTACGTAAATACCAATCGAATATACAATGTCCCTTAGATCAGATACAAATTAAGAGCAAAACGGCGAAAAAGACTAAGGTACAAATTGTAGAGTGTGGTTTAGAGGCTAATCGAATTATCTACAAACACTACTGTCATATGCTCAATAAAACCATCACAGATGCCAAGGTTCACTATGAAGATGATCTTGCTTCTAGACTTACTAATAAATCCCAAAGATTCTGCAACTATACCAGACACTTTTCAAGGTGGGATTCAACAATTGGCAACTGGATGGAAAACAATGGAAAAGTCACTGACAATCTTGCAAAGGCGGAGCTATTGAAGTTCTTTATAACAAAAGAACAGTCTTCAGATTACTCAAGATGAACTCAAACCGATATAAATGTAGAAACACACTTTCTGTGACATCAAAATTGACTCGCCCACGATTAGATCTATACTTCTAAAATTGAAAGCTAACAAAGTATCCGGTCCTGATTCATTTAGTGTGAATCTGATGCGATGGTGTTCTTTTTATATACCGTTTTGCATTTTGTTCAACCGAGCGCTCTAAATAAGAACAAAACTGGTGTTCACATACTCCGTGGCGTAACACTAATATATCTCCTTTATCCAAAAAAGGTTTCTTTTCCCTGAGGGTGATAGACATGTCGAACTCTTTACCTAGTGATGTTTTTAATGCGCACACGTTGGCTATTTTAAATTTTCATGATTTACTATTATGAATATTCTGTTTGATAAGAAAGTGAACTGTGTGTGGTGTTTCATTTTAAGTCATTTTGTGCCCGAATAAACATTTCTTTAAATTTCGAGTAGATTCGAGGGTTTAGATTTGCGGACGGTATTTACATTTTATTTGATAGAATGTAATATAAAAAAATGTACAAGGGTAAACAATGCCCCTCAAAATACATTCCCGAAACAATTCAAAATTTAAAAAAAAGTATTTACGAATACTTAAAATTTACGAGTATTAAAAATTAAACAGAAGACTCAATGTATTTATATAGCACCAGAACATTCCTGATCATATATATATATATATATATATATATATATATATATATATATATATATATATATATATATATATTCAAATTTTGTGATCAGGAATGTACTGGTGCCATATCAATACATTGAATCTTCTGTTTAATTTCAAGTATTTTAACTCTGTTGACTTCAATGTTCACTTTTATATTTAAATACGCTCTGTCGCTGATAGTGAGCACTTTATCCCATAAATATAGCATACCATAAAACTATATTTCTTCACACACACACATATATATATATATATATATATATATATATATATATATATATATATATATATATATATATATATATATATATATATATATAAAAACCCTGAAAAGTACCAATGAAAGTGACTTAATACCAAAATAGCATCTAGAGAAACTTTTGGTCAATACTTCGTCCAAAAGATAGATAGCTATGAATAGACAGAGAAAAAAAAGATAGATAGATAGATAGATAGATAGATAGATAGATAGATAGGAGAGTATCTCACTGCACCTTCTTCGCCTCACGTTTTTGACTGACTAAAAGTGAAACAACTAAATTGAATCAATAGCTGCATCTACTGCAAGGAAAGTTGGTTTATTGTGTGATGCCAGAAGGTTTTACTTGTCAGAGGCCATCTTGTACATTTACAAAGCTACCGTGCATTAAATACTGTTGCCACATCTGATCATGTGCCCAAACTGTTCATTTCGAGGTTCTTGACAAAAATCTAAAGAAGGATCTGCAATGTAATTGATTCTGACTTGGCCACTCGACTTCAGTTACTTTCTCATAGACGTGATATGGCTTCCTTCTGTCTTTTCTACAAATATTTTCATGGCAACTGCTCTGATGATCTTTTTCCCGGGTACCCCAACTACATGTATTTAAGCGTGCTACTAGATTGACATCTAGGTCCCACCTTTTTTTACTGCTGAAATAGCTAAATGCAACTGTCACTTGTACTCTATCAGTTTCTTTGATCGCACTTCCCGACAGTGGACATCTCTTCCGTTTACTTTCTTCCCTGATAACTATAATAATCAAAAATTTAAATGCAACGTCAATCGCCATCTTCTGTTGTCTTGAAACCCTGTCCTTGTTTTATCCTTTCTGCAATCCCCCTACATCCAGTCTTTTCCCTAACTTTCACTCTCTGTATCTCCCCGTGTACTAGTCGCACGTGCGCCTTGCTTGAGGTGATATGAATAAAAAAAGAAGAAAAAGAAAAGATAGATAGACAGGTAGACAGACAGATAGATATGAATAGACTGAGATAGATAGATAGATAGATAGATAGATAGATAGATAGATGGATAGATAGATAGATAGATAAATAGATAGATAGATATGAATAAACCAAGATACATAGATAGATAGACAGATATGAATAAACCGAGATAGATACATAGATAGATAGATACCGACATGCATGAACAGAGACTGGGGCACCTCGACGTGGTGTAATGGTTAGAAAGCTTGTCTTGCTAGATCAATTAAGACTGAGCAGTGAGTTCGATCCTCACTGGGTGCCCCATACTTTCGGCCTTGTGCCACATCTAAGCCGGGCTTAGAAAATCACTCCATGAACAGAAAGTGTCACAGATAGATAGATAATGAACAGATTTAGGTAGATGAAACGAAATCAGTCAGATTTGCATCCTCTGTAGACCCTTAACCAGCGCGTTTTCCTTGCGAGATGACGTAAGACATAAATAAAATGAAACAATCAGGAGAACTGAATAAAGTTTAACACTTGAGATAATTTTTTAAAAAAAGTCTTTAAAGAAAGAAACATTTTTTATAAAATTTTGTTTAAATGTTTACAGTATATGAAACGATTAAAATCACAGTCGACTCACAAAACCTCCAGAAAACAACCTAATTATCGCCCTTTCTTACCTGTCAAGCAAGCTGATACAGCTGATATTGTCCTGATCGCTAGGTGTCGCTGTGGTCGTGTATACCAAGGAATTGACTAGAGGTTTACATTCATCACTGCCTGGTGCATCCAAATTGATATCATAACGAATTCGCGTGTGTGGGGTGGTAGCACGGCTGCCTAGGACTGGAGGAGACAGAGAGAAAAAGAGGTCGGAGAAGGGTGGTAAATGTGAAGTGAGGTTTACTGTCCATTTTAAGTAACTTGTAAAGAGTATTTTTAACTAGTTAGCATCCTGACAACTTTTAAATAAAGAATTCTGGTTGTCAAAGATGAATACATTTGATAATTAACTTGCAGTAGAATATATTACAAATTTCTGCCTATTAGTAATTATTTTATTAATTTCTTCAGATTAGTGTCTTTTATTGTTGACTGCATAAGAAATTATTTTACGAGATTTACGATTTACGACACCTGACTACTGCATTCGGAATAGTCGGAGTCAAAATTTATAACAGAAAAACTATAATTACAATTTTAAATTTAAATATTTTGTGTTAAATGTATTTTACATCTGAAATCATAAGTTTGTGTTCTGTTTAAGAAAAGATATAAAAAAAATAATAAGTACATTTGTGTACCTATTTATAACATATACGCCCACACACAGACATATAGACATTCAGACATGTATATAAATACATTTTATATATCCTATTATATAAGGTTAGACAGTACGATTTCTGGCACTGAGAAACGAGTTCAAATCTCACCGTGGTCTATTTAACAGGTAGGTGAATTCTCTCACCCAGGGAGGGGATTTCAGTGTGCCTGAAAAACCATGTATGCATGTTGACACAAGTCTTGTGAGTGAAATTGGGTAGACGGAATTCTTTGTCTAGCACGAAGTGACAAGACATTGTGACCGAGTGATTGAGCGTACCGCCCTTACAGAAAAGTTGTCCTCGGCATAGATGAACAAAGATAAATGGAATTGAGCAAGAGTTTGAACAGGTAGTGGCTAACAGCCTAAGCAGACATGTATACGTAGGTAGAAGTGGCCAACTATTAGAGTCTATTTCTCCATTTTATAAATATCCATAGATTTATATAGATTTTTTAACAGTGTCAATTACGACTACCGGCCTGCCCATTCAGGAGATTTGTACATGTGCTCCTCGGCGGAGTTCGAGCCTGCGCCCCAGCCTTTGTAAAATAAATCATCGTCTGATCCTGCAAGACTTTAGACCACTCGACCATCCATCAATCTATGTATATTTATATATATGTATGTATATATCTATCTAAGTCTGTTCATATATATATGTATGTATATATCTATCTTTGTTCATATCTGTCTATGTCAGTCTATTAATATCTATTAATTTATTTAATTCTATTAATATCTTTCTATCTCTCCATCCATCTATCTATATATTTATCGATCTAATTCCATTAATATCTATTAATTTATCTAATTCTATTAATAACTAATCTAATGCTATTAATATCTATCTATCTAATGCTATTAATATCTATCTATCTATCTATCTATCTATCTATCTATCTATCTAATGCTATTAATATCTATCTATCTATCTATCTATCTATCTATCTATCTATCTAATGCTATTAATATCTATCTATCTATCTATCTATCTATCTATTTCTCTTAATATCTATATTTCTTTTAATATCTATCTATCTATCTATATTAATATGTATCTATCTATTTATTCATCTATCTATTAATATCTATCTATTTATCGATCTATTAATATCTATATATATATCTATCTCATTCTGTTAATATCTATGTATCTGTCTTCATAATCATCATAGATTCTGAGAAAGTTTTGGTTTCTTTTTTGTCTTTTATACTAAAATATAAATATAAATAATAAATAAATAAAATATAAATATATAGATATGAAGGAACCTGTTCTGTTCCCAAATCTAAGTAAAGCAAATGTATTTTTCGAACTCTCGTTTTAAGTCCTTTAGAATAATTATCATGATGTTCGGGTCTTTTTTTTTCTGATAAGTTTCTAATGATCACTCACCACCATTTCTGGGAAACAATGTGCTGTGTAGGGCAATCTTGGCGTTGGTAATGGAGTTCGGTGGGTCGATCTTTAGGTCGGGGCCGATGCGCGTCTCACATGGAAAAGGCGGATAACTCTCGGAGGGGCTACCCGAATTCGGGGAGTCTCTACCGCAGAAAGCGTACGTTACTTCCTCACTGTTTGTACTGGTCGTGCTGGTGCGGCTGTGCGTCCTGGGGGTAGGTAGAAATGGTGTGAGGGTAGAGATAAGAGGTAAAAAAGAATAAAAGCATACAAAAAGTCAGATTCTAAAGAAAGAAAGGCTTGATTCTATTACGTATTCTGAATCTTAAAACTCTCTCTCTCTCTCTCTATTTTTTTTTAATATGTTCTCTATAAATGTGTTAATAAATATAGTATTTAACTTATATTAAATTCCTAAACTATTTGTTTAAATAAAATTAAATATTTAAATTGATAGCAAACATGAAATTAATTTATCCGGGTTTTTGTAGACATCTAAATTACTATCAAGCATTAAAATCTATTCTTTACATAAATTGTAAAGTAATAAAGTAAATTCTCTCTACTTCCCTCTCCCTCTTCTTTTTCCTTTTTCTTTTCTCCCTACTCCTCTCCCATTTCAATATATCACTTCCGTTAAGTTAACCGTCTAAATAGGTCAAGGTCTGGTCACTCCTCCTCCCCCAATACAAAGTATGCTTGAAAGAGATATGAAATTAATCCCTCCCTATACTTTACCATGTCTCTTTAACTACTCCTTTTACACTCTCTGTTAAATTACAAAAACTTACACTACCCATCAATTTTAATTTCATTTTTTGTTTCAATTCATTTTTGGATGTGCTATCTGATGATCCGACGTCCTTTAAAAGGGCTCTGGTGAAATAAATTATTATAATGGTACCTTAAAATGGTCTGTTTTTCTTTTAAATATTAGCTCTGGATTTACATTGAGCTCTCAGGATTTCATCCTCCTTGCGATTACCCATACGGATTACCAAGTTCTTCATAACTTATATATATATATATATATATATATATATATATATATATATATATATATATATATATATATATATATGTGATGGAGTTTTTTTTAAAAGAAAAGGTACACACACAGCAACTCGCATTTTCAGTTCTCGCATTTTCGGTTCGTCCAGAAATATAGGCTTCCAGTAAATAGCAACCACGCCATCGTCTAGAATTTTGTTTTACCATTCTTTAACGGTCTTGCATTTTACACATTCATACAGGGTAATATATATATATATATATATATATATATATATATACAGAGGATGCCATGGATAAATTGTCGTCTAAATCAAGCAAAATGAAAATAACGCTGACATCTCATTTTAACGTTTATATTTACAAGAATTATGCAAAAGTAACTTTAAATAATAAAGAGTAAATTTATTTAATAAATTCGCCATTGGTTTCAACCACGGCCTCCAGGTGACGCCTGGACGATTTCCTTGTCTAAGTTGGTGAATGCTACCATAATCCTTGACTTCAGTTTATATTTGGTGTTACAAAGAATCTTTTTTGGTATCTCGCTCAACTGCGCCTCACACGTAATAATCAACTGGGTTGCAGTCTCCGACGTTAAAAATGTAGTTGCAGAAATTGTCTAACTGGATTCTCCTCTTTGTGTGACATGGTGTAGAGTCCTGTTGTCAGACATAAGTCTTTCCAGCAGTCACCCTCTTGACCCAGGTCAGCATTACCAACTCAAGGCACTTGATGTAGGCCTTCATGTTTAGTCTGAGGCTCTCACCAACAGATTCAGGTGTTCTCTTCTGATCAGAACAATCAGAGTGAGTTGTCCGAGCTGCCGTACCTTCGTAATCACGATTAGACTCATCCAAGTCTTTCCGAATCTTCTGTACTGTCCTGAGATCGACACCCAAATACTCTGAAATGTTTGTATTGGACATTCCAGCGCAAATGCCAAGCAGTACAGCACGCCATTTCCAAATTTCTGGCAGAGTGAATTGCGTCATGGTGCTCCTTTTCTTACAGATGGTGCCCAACTGGTCCTACTATACGGTGCTATCGATAAAATCAAAAACAAACAACGCGCATGGGCAAAAGGAAAAATATAAAATGGCGTATCTTTACCCATCGCACACTATGCACGCATTATTGAAAAATCTGATCTTTTCTCTAGTGAGCAAACAATGTTCTGCAAATGTGATTGTTTGTTGATGTATGAAATAATCAAAATAAATATTTTGTACTCCAGTATCACAATTAAGAGAATCTTAAAACTAAAAAAGGTAAATATCTAAGGAACTTTTTGGCCAACCATTCGTCAGAGATTAATCGTTGTCGAAAATCATTACTTTTTGTCCCCCGAGAAAACAACGAAAACACTTTTTACAGGACTAAGAGAAAAACAAAATGGCGCAAAAAAATATAAAAATCATCTTCAATCAAATTAAGGAACCAATTTAATTTGTAAAATTAAAAACGAATAAAATTGCTAAACACCAGAAATGGACGGAAAAAATGATTAGAAGAAGGGAACGAGTAAAGTTCTCCATTTTCCGGCAGAGGGTATAACTTCTAACTTTTTAGGGTAACTGCCTCAACAATTCTGAGCAAATGCCGAAAACGTACCCTATGCAAAATGTTAAATAAATTTTCCTCATAATCAACTGCATACTCAAGATTGTCAACCAAATGCTAGTCGGTGCCAGAATATAAAACTGAGTGTCAACAATGTTGAACACACACACACACACACACACACACACACACACACATATATATATATATATATATATTGTGATTTTTCAAGCGTGGCTTAGATGTGGTACAAGAACGAAAGTTGGGGGTACCCAGTGAGGATCACTACTCGGGTGTAATTATTCTAGCGAGACAACTTGCTAAACATTACACCGCCTCTGGGTGCCCAATATATATATATATATATATATATATAAAAGTCTTAAAATAATTGTCGGACTTTGTCCATTTCATTATATATATATATATATATATATATATATATATATATATATATATATTGAAATGGACATATATATATATATTGAAATGGGCATATATATATATATATATATATATATATATATATATATATATATATATGTATATAATGAAATGGACAATGTCTGACAATTATTTTAAGATTTCTTTTATAAACAAAGGATTTACTTAAATATTTGTATCGATAAAAAAACGTTTAAACACAAAAGAAAGAAAATATCTTGAAATAATTGTCGGACTTTGTCCATTTCATAATGTGTGACGTCATTTGTTTACATTTGGATACACTTCGATGAGATATGAATGTACAAGAGAATTGTAGTTTAAAAGCAGTAAAATCGACCTTGATAACTGAAACGCTCCTCTGTGGCTAAATCGGTAAAGCAAGTCAGACTATATGATGGTTCCGCGTAGGATACAGGTTCGATTCCTTTCGGAGGACGCATATTTTCTATGAAACTTTCTTGAGCGTTCAGGCCGGTAAATGTTATTCATGATGTTTATTATAAACAGACCATTTACTTAAATATTTGTATCTATAAAAAGAACGTATAGACATAACAAAATGTCATATATATATATATATATATATATATATATATATATATATATATATATATATATATATTTTACTACTGTGGTGTTAAAAAACAACCAACATGTTAGTAAACGTCACAGCTTCGACAAGAAAAATCCCGAACAAACCCGTACTATACAGTAAAGTGTTGAATGCTCAGATTATCTTGACAGATGAAAAAATCTCTTCACAGAGTCAACACACAACAATGGACAGCCGTTTATTTACTCGAGTTTCACGCTCTCGCGATGTTCAGATGACTACAACGTACACACTTATCAATTGCTTAACTTACATTATAGTTAATTTTAAAAAATTAGGTGGTATCATTTCTTAAGGCCATAATTTACAAGTAAATAAACCCCCACCCTCTACGAGTAATTATCTTATTTTGTTTATTTAGATTTAGTATTGCTATGTAATTTTGTTGCGTGTGGCTTGCTTTGTTTTAATGTATATGGCCTCCAGTATCTGAAGGTTCTTCTTACTGTATGTATGTGCGAGTATTCTTGTGTTATCCACCAATATCTGTCTAATATTATGTACATAACTGTTTAACAGAACTAACATCAGAAAAATGACAGGTAAGTCTACGATGAGCGTGGTTGTAGTGAAACCAATAGTGGGTTTATTTATTAGTATCAGAAATATAATCGCTGAACTGGCAGGTAAATTGATACACTATATTGTTTTTTTTTGTGGTTGTAGGGTTATTAGAGAATATGAAATCAATTGTTTTAATTTTCTTATAATATATGACAAGATTATCTTGTTTATTATTATAATTACGTTTAACTTTTTACCTGTTATGTTTTTGAGTGTTTTCATGTTTGTAATTATTATGCATTTGGTTACAATAGTTAACAGTGTTATGTTTATTTTGACACTATTATTATTAATATTATCAATTATTTTAGTGATATTAATTTTATTGAGATACATTATAATTTGTTGACCAATGACGGAATTAGGAAATCCATTATTAAAAAGTGTTTGTTTAATATTATGTAATTCTTTATAGAATATAGTTATTGTTATATACCGTATCTATGAACACTTATGGCTATGTCCCAGTCCTCATAAATACATTGGACACTAATTGTAAGTGGGGGGTAATATGATGTCTACATAGTCCACCACTAGCAGTGGTTTACCTACTTCATGTCGCTGGCGAGTATTATATTTGATGTTATAATGATCACCATTTTATTTCCAACCTCCGTTTTGGTTATTCCTCATTCAGTAACCCTTTCAAGGTTACAACAGTTTTTGAAGAAGATTTTTGTGTGCGTTGGGTGCATTCATTATTATAATTAAGAAGAGTTAATGCTAGTGGAGAGAAACTAGCAGCATGGTCCGGCGTTGCTCGTGTTTGATTCAAAAATCGTACGACTCATACAGCAATCGATATCACTTGACTTAAAATATTTTTACCCTTCCTTGCCTTTAAAGGAGTGTCCTTTGCCGTGCTGATGTTGCTACATGCCTTACTTCTTGCCTATCTCACACTACGATTTTTTTCTAAGCTCTATACTAAACATTAAATCTGTTACGAAAAAAGAACTAAACAAAATGAACACAAAACGATCAGCTTCAAAAAAGGACTCGTAACTGGAAAAACCGAATGAAAAAAGAATGTTAACGACACATACTTTTTCACACCCAACCCAGTTCTGCGGAATCAGAATCAACGTTGAGTTTAAGGAAGCGAATGAGCCAATTGGAGTAAAGTGCCATGCAGATTTAAATTTTTCCCACTTGTGACGAATGCAGCTATCGATTTTTTTTGCATGCTAGCATGCTAGTTAACATTCGTGTCAGTCAGATGTTGGCTCTCACGCTGGCCAATAGAATCTTCCTGATTATTCGTGGCAGCCAGCTATAGGCTCTCACTCTGGCTAGTAGAAAATGGCCGCAAACTACATGAAAACTGCCGTAGAAGCATGAAAAAATCGATTATTTCCACTATTGATGGGAGTTGGGAAATGCAAAGTCGGTCTTGGACTTTCCGCTAACTTGGAGCATGTGCATGTAAATTTTGGCGCAAATCCGTCGAAAATTGCGGCCGTGCATTCGTTACACACACACACACACACACACACACACACACACACACACACACACACACACACACACACACACACACACACACACACACATCCTGCCTTTTATAGATAGAGATAGTACATTTCTGTGTGATGAAATCAATAAATACATCAGTGATGGAGTTTTAATGTTAATATTAAATTCTAATGTAAATTTGAGAAAGGAGTGACGTTAAAAATTGTTTTTAAGTTGTGTAATTTGATTAATATTTTTGGCTAAAGCAAAGATTTCATGTATAGGTGTTTATTAGTGTCATTAAGTATTTTATTTTCTAAATGTGCCATATAATAATTGGAAAAAGGAGGCATACAGGAAATCCCCTCACAATACCGCCTATTTGAGTATAAATATTACGTAGGGGGTCATGAAAAGGCACTTGAGTGGTACATGATAATAATATATTTTTTTAAATAGTGGGTATAATATTGATGTGTGAGAGAGAAATCTGATTGCATACATAAAAAATAATGATGTCATTCGTTCAGCGAGTGGTCAGTAAGTTTAGGTACCTCCGAGAGATCACTAGAAAAAGAGCTTAGCATGATGAAAAAGACGCCAAGCTTGATGAAAACAAAATATAATCGTTTAAATTTTTATTTTATTATTAAGAGGAAAGAACAAAGTATTTTTTTGTTTTGAAAAAAAAATTCCTTTTTTCTTAGAACATTCTAAATTTTGATTAAAAAACCTTGTTTCTCTTTATATCAGCGGAACTACTAAATAAGATATAAAAATTTAGCACGTTTTTTTTTTTTTTTTTTTGTATGACAGACCTATGTTTTAGCATTATAAGTGTTATAGCTTATAACAATCAGAAGAGCCAAGCGGTATAAAAAACCCAAAAAAACAAGAAACTAATTCCTGATCGCTTCTGTGTCCATAAAACGGCTGTAATTCAAATGTACGGAAGACCAGCAAGTATACAATAAAAAGTAACGTTATTTGAGTTAAGCATTGTTCTCCGCTGTTAAGGCCTTTACTTTTGCGAAACACGTGTCGAGAAGTTACTTTGAATTTTCAATTTCAAATAAGAAGGGTACCTACAAGTATTAGTATCATCTTATGAAATTTATATGACCTTATTTTTATATTATCTCAGTTATGACATTTTTCCATAAATGAAATATCAAAATTAATAATAAAATGAATGGAAATACAAATGACACAGTAAAATGTAATAAATGTACATACAATTATATATTTTATGTACACTTCTGATAAAATTTCATAAGAAAGGTACCTATAAATTAATTAGATACCTTTCTTATTAAATTTAATCTCACTCTTAACAGTATTATTTTATTTTATTTTTATAATATATTTTCCATAAAGCATCGTAAACGTCAAGGTGAAAGCTAAGTACAAAAAAAAAATTAGAGCGTTGAAAGTTTTCCTTAAAAATAACGAGGTAAATATGTTGGTTCACTTAAAACTAAATAATTATGTCACTTCTGTCCTTCCGTACGGTAACTTTCCCTTACGTAAGCTGTCAATACGTGATGAAACCATCACTCATCACCTGTCAAATGAAAACAAACGTCATGATCTGCTTTGTCTTGTTTTTAAACTACATCATTTTGGCGCCGAATCTAAGTAATGCATACATATATACATACATACATACATACATACATATATATATATATATATATATATATATATATATATATATATATATATATATATAGAGAGAGAGAGAGAGAGAGAGAGATTATATATTATATTATCTCGTAAGAAGGTATACAAATAAGAAATAAAGGAAATATACAAATTCCAAAAGCCTATGGATATTTAAAAATATAAAAACGAAAACCAACATAAAAAATAAAAAAAAACATTTTCATGTAGTAAATTTGCTCGAAAACAATTATTCCCGCCACAATTTGTTCGACGAACGTGGACAATAAGGTGAAAGAAAAAATGGCGTATTGTTGAGCAATTTCGATCGGCTAGATTCTTACCTATCATTAACTTTTATGCTTAGTGCACATTTCCCTCTAAAACTCTTAAAATAGACGCACATGTTCTTTGTGTATTTGATAAGATTAAGAAAGAAAAAGACAAAACCTTAAAAGACTTGGCTGTCTGTAACCCCGACCCTCAGAGAACCGTTGTTACATGTCGATCGTGCCGCCATAATTTTGAGATCAAATTACTGTTTTCAAAGGCCGATTAATGTTGACTAAATTAAAGAACAAGCGTTGTAATTACAACTAATATTTCCAGAACACAGAGTATTTTACCCAACAGACTCTTATCACTACTTTCCATTTAGGCTATACTAATCGTATTCCATAACTCTCTTAAATATATATATATATATATATATATATATATATATATATATATATATATATATATATATATATATATATAGTAATATTATTTTTAATTATTAGATGAACCATTGTCAACCATTATTAGTTTTTGACTGATACTTCTATCAAGTTAATTTTAGTTGTTTTATATGCACTAGTAGAATAGGTATTTACCAACGCGCCCACAACACTACCAGAAGTGACACGAGATGGTGGTTTTTAAAGCGCTTTTATCAAGAGTACCGTGAACAGTTTTCAAGTCCCCTCACCACTTACCCCTTTTCAGGACACCTCAGGGTAGTTAACTATGAGACCTTTCCTTGAGTGAGAGGCAAAGCCAGAGTGTATGACCCCACGATGTTTTGGATTAATATCATTGAATATGAGAAAATGCCATATACTTTCAACTAGTAGAATAAGCAGTAGCAATATTATCTTAAATTTCTTATTAGAGGAATCTTGGTGAACAATTCTTAATTTTTATCTCGTATTCGAGTCATCTTAATTTCAGTCGCTTCTTATGACATTAAAAGTATTACAAGTAATATTATTTTGAATGTTCCCAATTGGTTCTCTGTGTTGCACCAGAAAGTGTTTCTCACCTAAAATATATAAACCAACCATTCGTCTTTGTATGGTATCAGTCAGTTATGTGCCATGCGTGATACACGCTTGGGCGATCATGTATCTTACGATACATGACTGACAAGGTGAATTTTTTCCCGTAGTAGGTTACTATTTCTTTCTGCGGTAGACCAGTCCTCACCCAAATTCAGAGACGGATATGCAATGTGATGAGTCTTGAGATTGCATCTCGTCTACAGTCACTTTCTCACAGACGTGATGTGGCTTCTCTCTGTCTTTTCTGCAAATATTTTCATGGCGACTCCTCTGACGAGCTGCTTTCACTAGTACCCTAACTGTATGAATTTAAGCTTGCTACTAGGTTAACATATCAATCCCACCCTTTTCACTGTCGAAACGGTTAAATGTAGTCGTCGCTTCTACTCCAACAGCTTCTTTTCTCGTACTTGCAGTCTGTGGAACTCCCTTTCTCTGACTTGCTTCCCTAACAGCTATAGTCTTCAAATATTCATATGCAATGTCAAATGACACCTTCTGATGCTTTGATCTTGTTCCCCGTCCATCTCTTTATCCTTTCCTCTAACACGTCTCTTTA
>CAHIKZ030000188.1:470000-487500 GCA_903632075.3 Acanthosepion pharaonis | reverse complement strand
AGCCGGAATCTAAATATTTTGTACGCAATTTTATTTTATTTTATTTATTTTGGGGGAAAGATAATATTTTTTAGCTATACACGTTTCACTAATTAACCCGTATCTGGGGGAGAAGAATTAGACACGCCTTTCCCAGTGGGGATTAGCGCATAAGTGAATATATACTGGTATTCTTGAATAGTCGCCCATCAAGCTAATGAATAAGGATCGATATTGCCTAATTTCGGTGATGGTACGTGACCCGATGTTTCAAAGTGATGTGGCCATAAACCAAAACCTAATTAAGTTGATACCGACGCCAATGTCGAAGATACGTAAACTACGAAGCAAATGGTGGCTATCTATAAAACAGATTGATAAAGAAATCAATAAAATACTCACGTTCATATGGCGGTACCTCGCACGAAGCTTCCCGTCTTTCGTCCGGTTTTGGTGGGGATTGGGTGAATTCTCTGATTCCAGGTTCGGTCGCACTCGAACTGTCTGTCGGCTGGGAGCTCGAGTCAGGGTGGCTCTCGTAAACCACCTGTTTCGCCATCTGGGCTCGTTTTGCATTTTCATATGCTTCTAAAAGCTCATCTCGACTCGATGAGACTGTCGTAACACTAGAAATGACACTGTGTCTCTGGCTCCCTGTATTTCAACAAAGACATTTGGAAATTAACGAAGATTAGCTGAGAGAGATGGTGAAAGTGGTGATAAGTTGTTGCATGCTTGTATGTTTGTGTGTGTGTGTGCACTCGTGCTTGGGTGTGATGATAAAAAGCAGTTTGGAAAAACAAGATGCAAGATAATATTATTAGGTTATTTCACATGGTAATTGTATTAGCTGTTTCCTTGTAAGGAAACATTTGGCATTTATTGACCAAACAGCCAGTGCTACTGTCAGTTGAAACTTACATAATCTTTCTATTAAAACATTTTTTCAGGAAAACAGGTTTCTCAAGTTCAGTAACTGTTATTTCTCTGTTCAGTAAGGATGGGGGTTTCTTTCCTAGCTTTTTGTTCGAAGTATTGTGGAATGTCAATATCTTGATTATATCATTATATTCTCTTTGAGTTAAACGTGATATCCATTTGAATTGTTAGTGTTGTTTTCGAAAGTTCTCAAGTAATGGGGTTTCTTTTATTTGGTACAATTCTTTGTTTGCGATAATGTAGCACTAATCCATGAGTTTCGAAGGAGGATGGTCCTCTCTAAGACCAACTGGCTTCATTAGGTCGAAACCATTTTTAATCATTGATCTGTGGAAGCATTTGTATACAGCTGACAAATTTCGATATTTCTTCCAGTAAGGAAGTAAAAAATTCTCTCCTTGGAGACGGTATTCACCCCGCCACTAGTCCTCTTCTGGTCTCTTATATGTACAGGGAGTCAAAAAATGTTATACAGTAAAAATGTTATACAGTAAAAAATGTTATAAAGTTTAATGTACTTAGTTTTAAGTATAGCTAAAATAACTGTGATTTCAGGCATTACTGTAAATCAGTTGGCAAATGTTTTCCGTGAAAAATCGTATTACTTTTTGTATTGCTAATGATTGAGGACATGTGGAAACTTAAATAAAATTTCAATAAAACCTTTAAAAATATAGATTTACTTCTTTCTAATCCTTTTTACAAATGATTTCTATCACAAGTACAAACAAGTTTATAAATTTTTAACGTGCACACGAACTTTATGGACACCCTGTATATAAACCACTGAACACAAAATAGAAAAAAAATTAGGAATAAGAGTTAAAATAATGACTTATACCAATAGATTTTGCTTACTTTCTCAAAATATAAAAAATAAGGGATGGTATTTGGTCAAAAGACCAACAAAATATAGGAAGTACGACATTTCATGTTTAAACTGTCAGCTGTATTCAATCGCTTTCTCAGATCAACGATTAAAAATGGCTTCCAGTAAAGATCGACGACTACGGACACAACATGTAAAAGAACCACTAGAAAAGAAAAAGCGTTTAATATGAGAATTTAAAATGAAAAAAAAAGATCATGACTTTGATCTTGAAAAATTTAAATGCAATATCAATCGTACTCTTTTATCCATTTACCGTCCTGGGTATGACGATAAACTACATCCGAGTCCTGGGTAAGACGGTAAACTACATCGAACAGCGAGGCCTCTGATCAGGAGGTTTTGAAGAGCGTGGAACCATCTCTTAATTGCTGGTGTTTCCAGGTCCACCCTGAACCGGGGTGGTAGCACCTGTTAGGGTCCCAGCTATGAGCAAATAGTTAACACCCAAACTTGTGTAAAAATAGGTTTTGATACCAGGAATACTTTGTAATAAAACAAATTATTACCAGCAATAATTTTTGAAGGAAAAATTATTATCAGCAATACTTTTAAAAAAATACCAGCAATACAAACAGCTATACATTCTTTGGAAAAAAATATGACCACCTATAGAGTTCTTCAAAGAAAAATATTCCTAAAAATAGATTTTTGAAGAAAAACATTACCAGCAGTAAAAATTTTGTCGGCATTAAATAACCCATTGAGGTTGATATACCGTAAAACAAAACAAACTAAACCAAAGACGTGGCTTATCTTATTTTTAAAAAGGGAAAGTTTTACCATCCATTTAGAAACAAGTTATATAAGTCACTCAAAATCTCAGTCTCCTTCTCCTGTCTTTAATATATCCTGCGGGAGTGAATTTCTCCAAGCCATGCCCTGGGTAAGACGATGAACTACGTCAAACGGCGGGACCTCTGGTCGGGTGGTTTTGAGAAGCGTTGAGCCACCTCTTGATTGCTGGTGTTCCCGGGTCCACCTTGAGCCGGGATGGTGGCATCTGTTGGGGTCCCAGCTATGGGCAAGTAGTTGGCCCCCAAGCTGGGGTCAGGACACCGTGAAAGTGTAAAAGTGGGTCAATTGGTCTGTCTTGCTATACCACGCAGCAATATCAATCGATCTCTCCTATCCTTTTAATTCCCGTTTTATTTATTGTTCTCTTTCCTTAATATCTTTTTTCTTTTCTTCTATATTTTCACACTCAGTAACCCTTTGCGTCGTAATGGCTTTTTTGCCTTGCATGGTGTTGTGGGGTGTATAAAAAGGTACAGAAATGTAGATATTTGGGCAGTGTAGTAACTCACAGCAGAACATGTGACACAAGATGTTCGAAAGCGAATATTAAATAGCAAAAATAACTAAGCAAAGACATAAGTAATAGGAATAATTCACTACAAGCAGAGAAAAGAGTGAAGTGATATGTAATATCTTATCTCCTATGTGCGAGTGAATGCAAGACAATTTCTTCACAAACGAAAAGAATGGCTTGAAACGACAGAGATGTACTCCTGCTGATGGATGTTATAAATACCATAGACAGAACATGTGAGAAACGTGGAAGTTTTAAGGAAATGGGAACTCAAAGGACGATTATGCTTACAGAGCCTGTTTAAGTTTTTGACCATACGAGGAAGGAGAGTTTGGAAAATCTATCACTCACAGGACATAATGAAGGTGTGAGAAGAGGGTAAATAGCCAGTACCATGTTTAACGTGTTTGTATGAATAGAAGGCAGGCTAGATACAAAAAGGGATGATATTGGGTCAAAAGAGCAACAAAAGGTAGGAAGTTGTGGAGAGCTATGATCCTTCGCGTCTTGAATGGATTTATCTCACAAAAGAAATGTGATTTTTTTTCTTAGAGGGTAGGAAAATCAAATTTAAAGGCAAGTAGTGTATAGGCTAATTCCCTAATAATCCTGGGGGTGGTGCGATTCTCACCTTTTTCACTCGAGCTGCACCTTGCCTTGAGTTTATCCGCAAGATGGCGGTAGTCATTATGTAGACGTGGAGAACACGACGAAGCCGTAGTATTAAGCTGGTCAGCACTGGCATATTTGCCTACAAGAGGAATCAATCAAACGTAGGGACACCTTAATGGTGGAAGTTTGAAACATTAAACAAAAACGACAGATTGAACCTTATTTCAGCAACTTGCATTATTTACATTATTCGGACTGTTCTCCTCATCTTCATTGCTATATTCACAACGTTTCAGCCGTTGTACGCTCCGGGTTTCTTCAGGTGATTGGAATTTCGAACCGAAACCTTTATTTCGTCCACCGGGGTAGATTGTTCTAGTTCCACGTGTCATACCTCTTCCGGAAGTCTCAGTTATTTCCCTTTAACTCAACAGTTCAAGTTTTGATTCACCGCGGCCTGGTATTGAACTCATATGGCCCAGTGGATAAAGACGTTGGTTAGATCCAGTGATTAGACCCAAAGAGTCGTGAGTTAAAAGAAAGTTTCATAAGTGAGGGTCGGATTACGGGTTATATACTATGGGTCACCAGAAACGCCAACAAATTTTTATAAGATTAAGCGTTATGTGGAACAATAATTTTGGAGGCTGTCTTCTCGTTGTAACGTTTGGTCAATGGAAAGATTTAAATTAAAACTGACTGGACAAAGACTGAGTAGAACTATTTATTTGTGTAGATCAACCCAGTTAGAGGAGATAAAAGTGGCACAGCCATATCAATAGGGAGATGAGTTGGTAATTACACACGCCTTCCCCGTATTATACCATATTTTTTAAAAATAAGAGATCTGTTTTCTGTACATTGTGTTTCCATTTTTTTTTGTTCCGGCAAGAATATGAGTTACAGATCCTGCGTTATAATAAGCAATAATTTTTGAAAGAGAAATTATTATCAGCAATACTTTAAAAAAATACCAGCAATACAAACAGCTATACATTTTCTGAAAAAAATATGACCAGCTATAGATTTCTTCAAGTAAAAATATTCCCAGAAATAGATTTTTGAATAAAAATATATTATCAGCAATAAATAACACATTGAGGTTGATATGCCGTAAACTAAACCAGACCAAATTTATATAATAGAAACACGAGCAGATTTTACTAAGTTAAACGTCAGATTGTCTTCTCATCTTGGAGCCTGATCAATCGATCAATCGGAAGAAAGATAAAAGAATATTATGTTTTTTTTTTTGTTTTTTTTGTAGCGAACAACCCCAAAAGCTAAGGGAGAAATAGTACTTAAAAGAGAGACTCATTGATCTGGAGCTGAATTATTAATTTCACACATCTCACTGTTTTCCCTAGCATTATTCCATGTTTTCAAAATAAGGATCTCATTCCTATACATTGGGTTTGCTTTTTTGTTTCGGCAAGAGTACAAGAAAAGTTAAACAGCGTGCGTTTTTATCTGCAGCCATTTTTCTTGGTTGTACCTGTACTCGGAGAAATCACCTTCTGAAGACACTATACTGTTCAATACGACCGAAAACAACAACAGTATTCGATTCGAAACTGATCGATCCGGCTAAATCTATAAACGAAGTTGTCGGAGTTAGCTCCTCCTTAATTCCTTAATTGTTCACTAGGGGCGCTCTCCCTATACTATAAATACTGGGTGACTTCTCGCCTCGTTCTCTTTTTTATTTCTTCATTTCAGCGAACACCTTTACAATGTGAGCTCTCGCAAAAGACAGCGTTTCCCATTTGTGGGAGACGCCATGAACATTATACACACATTACACGTACGTACGAACATTCACCAAAGATCAAACAGAAATGTTCACAAACACACATAAATGTCATTGTCTATGTCCATTGTAAATCTTGTTGTTTAATACATATATTTGTCCATACATATATATATATATATATATATATATATATATATATATATATATATATATATCGGTCTTGTTTATTTTCCTTTCATCTTCAGTTGGACTTAATTCAAGTACGCTTTTTGGGGGGGGAGTTGGACCTTCTTCTAGCAGGAATTAAATACACGTGTCCCTAATTCAACAACTCACAAACCCACACGGTCCTCTACAAAGTAACACATCACAAACAGTTAACATATTGGTCAAATTGGAATCGGATTAAAATAAAGTTTAATAAGTGAACGTCGGATTACGGCTTATATACTGTGGAACACTAGAATCATAAAAGAAATCTTTTACAATATTACACGTTATGGCGTCTGATCACTGGAAAATTTAAAATTAAGACTGACAGAAGAATGATGGAGAAGCGCTCTTTGTGAATAACAGCACAGATAGAGGAGACAGGGGACGTGATAGTGTTACATCAACCTGAAGCTGAGTTGTTAGCCCCACGCGGTTTCGTCCTATTCACCCCAGTATTATTCCTTGTTTTAAATGTAAGGGATCTATTTTAAGCAGTGATATTGTGTGACATAAAAATTTATCGCTTAGTTAACAAATAAACCCTCTCCTAAAAGATAATTGCGCCATTTTCAACCAAATTTGATTTAACCAAATTCTGTAGTGCATGAAAATAGGAATGGTCTAATTCTGTGAACAACGTTCAAGTAGCCATCAATAACAATTTATAGAATGTCTACAACTCCGACTTCCGGTAAACGGAGTGCACTCATAACTAGAAGTTGAAATATATGAAACCATCGATAACCGGCCATCATGAAAATCAAGAGTAACAAAAGATTAAGTCAGGGGGATATCGCCCACCGGTGGGTGATTTCAACTGTTGGGTGGGCGATGAGAAACTGGAAAGAAAATAGAACATTTTGGTGGACGGTATAGAATTTTGAGTATTAAAAAAGGTATGTCAAAATATGCTACTGAAAAAATATTTAAAGAAGTTATGCAAAGAACCTGTATTAAAATACAAAAAAAAACAAAAGAAGCAGCAGGCTAATTGGGAAGAAATGTGTCAGATTCCTAGATAAGATAAATATCCACGGAAATAACGAATATTTTGGTATTTTCTATAGTTTTGAGAAGGGCCATTACCATTCAAATAATTCTTAAGATGAAATAACATTTTTTTTCAGACATTAATCAGCTAAAGGAAATCAAAGAAAAAAAAAATCCGCCTATTTTTTAATTAATTGTATGATCTATATTTTATAATTATGAACAAAATTCGTTTTACTAACCCTAACCATAAAACTAACCTTGACCATAAAACTAAATTATATATATATATATATATAGTTTTCAATGGTCATGTTTTTTTAAACACCTTTTGATCTCTTTTACTAGATGATAAATTCATTTTATGAACCAGTAACAAACATTTACCAAATAATTTTGGTATGCTTTTGAATATTTACTATACAGGTGGGTGGTAGTAAAATCTTCCATGTGAAAGTAAACGATGAAGTAAAAAAGGTTGGTAAGCTCTGGATGAATGAATGAAAAGATTCCTTAATACTTATGTTTATATGTTTAACAATTTTATTGAATATACTGTTATTTATTTTTAATTTTGATATTTTAATGCATTTTAATATAGAAATTAAACATCATGGAATCCATTGTATCAATTCTTGAACCTGCTCGTGTCCACGAGTTGAATATACATTTTTTTTGGTATCAGACGAATTTTAATTGTGTTTAACACGATGTGTAAGCATATATTATATTTTAATCTTTTCTGTGTACCGATAAAATAAAATAATCAAAAGTAATGGTCATCCGTCTTAAATTATGTCTTAAATTATGTTCCGTTAGTGAAAAAAATTGGCTTTTAAGGGTATAAGGAAAAATTTACTTCGCAAAATATAATTCATCATTCCTTCTTTTAAATTGTTCTTACATCGCAATAAAAGAAGTCCCGTTTTCTTTAGCTGGGCATTAATTCGAATTCTCAAACCCACACGACCTGACTCCGAACGAAAGAGAAATGAAAAAAACTTACCTTTATTTTCAAACCCTTCTTTTTTCTTTCTTGGTGGTTTAGAAACGGTTGAAGAAATGGGACATGGTGGACGAGTCCGAAGTTTAACAGGCGGGCCTAGTGTCTACAAATAAAAATATAAAAGGTTATATATAAGATGATTTTTTTTATTAGCTATTCACATTATTATAAAGAGACAAAGCTTTTTTAAAAAAGTCATTACATTGTTCTGTATAGTTCAGTAGTTGAAATTTGTTGCTTAAAAAAGATTAAAATAGGGGCCAAGTTTCACAGTCAAATCTCTTAAAGATTACTTCGAGATCCGCTTAGTCGGTGAGTTAGTTTATTGGATTCCAGACCTCACACAGTTGAATTAGGCAGTAGCGACAAAAAAAAAAAAAAAAAAAAAAATCCTCAACTCATTATACACTTTCCAAAGTAAGAAAAGCCCAATCGTATATTTTTCTTGTACCAAAACTTTGTATTTACAGTTATTAGTCATAATTCGTAATATATCTATGAAGTCTCATATTAAATCCTAACCAGTCTCACGAATACAATTTTTGAATCTAGTTGACATTAATAATAGCATTTAAAATATTTTGTCCGGTGCATATTTACAAATAGATGACTTGTTTCTGTTTATTTATGTCACATTCCGTGTGAGTCTTTTTTTTTTTTATCTCATCCTCGTCGCCACTGTTATATCCCGTGAGACGGGAATAAACACATAACACCAAGTGGATACTAGAAGAAAGGTTTATTGTACACAACAAGTACAATATAAAATACGGTACAGTTATACACACAGGTCAATCTAGTAGTGAATGCCATTAATTGGAAGGTTGGACGTGCTTGTGTCGTCTCGCTGTCACTCTCAGTATTTATTGTAAAAAATATACAATTTTGGCACATGGCCTAAAAGGGGAGGGGTTGAGGCTGGTCCACACTAACTATCCTATACCTAGCTAATCCGATTCATGATCCATTCACTAATTACAATTTCCACATTCACCATAAAACTCACCCGTCACCACTCAATCCTTCATACACCACAATACCACATCCTCTCAAGGGGAGCCTACAAAACGCGCCCCATGCTATAAAAAATTAATGATGATAAATATCATACATAAAAATCTAATAATGAAGATTGAGAGGGGAGTGAAATGAACCCAATAATAATCTAAAAAATCAACACAAAATAAAGTAAACATAACCGATGTTAGTAGGACCCGTCCAACCCTCAAAAAGGAGAGGCCGCTCTTTTCTGCCCATTGGACAAAATCAAGAAGCTCTCTCGCTAAGGGAGTGGGAAAAGGATAAAAAATTATACGGACATGGAAAAATATAAAGCTGACCCAGTCGAGATAAAAGGCGTCCAAAACAAACTGGGAAGGTTGGGAATCTCAAGCTGGATCATAACTAGAGAAGTGGCCGGAAAACAGGCCGGGAACAACACTTACTCACATTAACTAGGTACACAAAGCTTGTCTAGCCTAACCAGGGGAGGGCTCCATAGGAAGCCGCCCCGATGTGACATAGGTAGACCTAAAAGAGAAAATCAAGGCTAGCCACGTTCACACGAACCAAGCTCGCCTCAGTCACCAAACTTTCGCTAAAGACTGTCGAATGCAATCGTTTTCTATCAGTTCTAATCTTCATCTTGAGCTGATGCCCAAAGAATCGGATCAAATCCTGATGAGAAAGACGGATACCACACAAGACTTCTTCCTGTCGCGTCGTTCAAATCCTCGCTGTCACTCTCATCCCTGAGTCTCTCGTAGACGGTTGACTTTATAGGTACTTGCTACCTATAGTGTAATCATTCATGGGGGTGAATGGTTATTCCATTACATCAATTTCATTAATGCTTACATTAATTTGTGGCACATGGCTGTTCGTCACTGACTATACTATACTAATCTGATTGACGATCCATTCATTTTTAGAATTGATCAATTATCACAAGAACTCATTCATCACCATTCTGTCCAACATAGACAAAATACCGCATATTCACAGCGATCCTACAAAAACAAAAACATTACATAAAAATGTACAAGATATCTTTTTTGAACTGTATTAATAGGAACCGTCCACCCCAATGTACGGCTAGTATATTTGCCAACCACCCGACGCGATCAGATGTGGCACAAGGTCGGAGTTAACGTAGACACGGGCAGAAATTCCCGGTAGACCCCGTAAAAAACGAAGTCGGCTCTACCTCCCTGAACGAGACTCTGCCCTTCGGCATAGCCTCGTCCGGGTCCCTCTCTGTTCAGAGGCAGATTTCGACCAGCAAGCCGAAAAAGATTTCGGCTAGACTGATTTTCCAAGCGCATCTTAGATGTGGCACAAGGCCGAATGTAGGAGGCACCCAGTGAGAATCGAACTCACTACTCAGTCGTAATTGTTCTAGCGAGAAAAGCTTGCTAACCATTACACCGCGCCGAGGTGCCCCCCCCAATGTATGGCTAGTTTCTGAGTCAAATACAAAAATAGTGGGAAATATAATGATTGGACCAACCCACTCAAAACAACAAGGGTGACTCAGGCAAATCCATATTCTATTTGCGAGGTTCATCCGTTGTATTGCTGGTAGTAATTGTCTTGTAAGCTATAAAATATACATGATAAAATGCTTGGTTACTTGAACCGAAACTCCTGTCTTCTATCACTCAACTACCGACCATTTATATACTTTGGTCCTCGACAGAACGGAAGTGGCGAGAAGTAGCATCCATCTTGGTAGTAATTTTTTTTTTTAATTTTCTAATCTAGCCTACTTATTATTGTTGAATAGCAATGATTATTACAATAGTTGTTATTCAGCCAGTTTAGAAAATAAAAAATACGCAATACTCTTAAAATGTCATTCCCCATATATCTCACTTTGTGCGTGTGTTTGTATATATATATATATATATATATATATATATATATATATATATATATATATAGCATATTTTCATTCATTTCAACTTTTCGTCTTTACTGATTATGCAGCGTTCTAGGTTTCAATGTTCAAGGTTAAAAACTCCCCATGAACTTTGAAATCTAGAACGCTGCCTCGCAATAAAACGAACATTTGAAATGGGAAATTACAAAAAACACATGTACATACTCTGAACAACAACCCCCTGAAATTGGTCACAGAAGAGATTGAAAGTACTTGGGAAAATAAAAACTATTTGAAAGAAAATTTTAATATTTTCTTAATCAATTTTCTAAGAAATTAATCCGTGAACTTGAAAGGATCCAAGTTTGGAAAATTAAAATACGGAATAATCTTAAAATGTCTCTCTCTCACCGTCTTTGTATATATATATATATATATATATATATATATATATATATATATATATATATATATATATATAGATATGTATATATATATATATATATATATATATATATATATATATATATATATATATATATATATATATATATATATGTATGTATCTACTAAGAAAATGATGAAATCTGGCATATTTTAATTTATTTGTTTAAACGTTATTTTTCCATTGAAAAAATAACGTTTTATCAAATAAATTATATTATTCACACACACACACACACACACACATAAAAACACACACACATATATATATATATATATATAGATAGATAGATAGATAGATAGATAGATAGATAGATTTATAATTAATACACACGTCGATCAATATATTATGTTAAAGTAGAGAGATAATTTAAATGAATAAAGCAATGATTTTAATGGGTTATGAGGAAGATAAAATTAAAATCATTTGAAAATTATTTAATACAAGCTAAGAAGACAATTCTCTAAAAGTGAAATCATTTGAAAATATTTCTTTAATGCAGATAACAGAGAAATAAACACATCAGTTTTGTGTCCACTTCTACCAACAATAGTTACTTCGTAACATTTGGGTTATTTTCATCTGAGAAAAAAAAGTATAATTATTTATAAACTTACATCCAAGAACCGTAAGAAGGTAGTAAAAATAGATTTTTATTAGGAATTTTGAAAATTAACTAAATGCGTGACATCTGGGGTGTCCTTGAATGGTCAGTACGCGTCAAGGAACAGAATTATCCAATACAGGGCACGTCCAGTATATATGAGATGTCTGGCAACCCTCAGCTGTAGTAAAGATAATGACAATGGTCTGAAGTGTGTAAAGTAAGGTAACTATTACTGATTGAGAGCTCCAGAACTTTAACTAAAAATTTCCCGTGTTCACTCGGAAGGCTAAAGAATACACCGGTTGATACGAAAAAGTTTGTTTGTTTGTTTCCTTTGTTTTGTTTTACGGCACATCAACCTCAATCCCGACAAGATTTTTATTGTTGGCAATATTTTTTTCAAAAAATCACTGCTGGTAATAATCTTTACAAAAATGTATTGCTGCTACTAAGACCCATTCTTACACCTTCACAGTGCCCCGACCGCAGCCACCACCCCGGACCAGGGCGGACCTGGGAACACCAGCAACCAAGAGGCGGCTCAACAGTCCTCAAAACCTCCTGATCAGAGACCCCGCCGCCGGACGAAGCTCATCGTCCCACGCAGGACGCGGATGTAGTTTATCGTCATACACAGGAAAGATGAAGCCAATAACACGGAAAATAAATGAGTTGATAAAACATTTTATCTTTGAAATTCTCACTCATCAAATATACAGTATAACGATTTCGACACTATTTACATTATTCGGACTATTGTCCTCATCTTTGGCGCCATATTTATTACAATGTTTCTGCCATATTTAATGGCTGTCAGTTATCAGTTATCTCCTGTTAATTCCCCTCTCCTATTTCGCCACTGCTTAACCGGGTATTGAACTCACACTCTTTGGGTCCTGTCACTGGATCTAACTAACGCCTTTATCTACTGTGCCATGCATCTTTGAGGACATCTGTGTGTGAATTTCTGGGTATTATAAAGCTAAAGTCTTCAGCAACCATTTATTACCAGTGCTCATATTGCAATTTTTGCTGTTATCATTGCATGCTTTTTTACCAGAGCTCATATTGCAACGTTGTGATAAATATGGCAACAAAGATGAGGATATTGCAATTTTTTTGTTGTTGTCATTATCGCTTTTCTCTGGTACTCCTTATTACTGGTTCCCAAATTGTATTCATTTCTATGCTTGGTCGGCTCAGGAGATTTTTGCGGCCTAGCATATGTGCTGATTCCTTAAGTTTACGAATTTTCCAATGGTGTTCATTGTCTATGATTTCAGCCTGATCCCCTAGAGGGCGGTGATTTCCCTTTTCTCTCCATATCTGGTCATTTCGATGTCGTGAAAAGAAGAGAAAAAAAAAAGCTCTTGTTGGACTGACCTGTCTTTGCGCGACTGATTTTTCGACGGCAACTGTATCTTCGTCTGAGGATTGAGTATTTAACCGGAGTCCGGATTTGGGCGAATTTATGGAAATGCTCAGTTGATTGATGGTGGCATACGGATTAGCGTCGTCATCTAAAAAATTAGAGACAAAAAAAAAAAAAAAAAAAAAACATGAGTACAACAACATCTGTTCATATTTCTGAGATGAGTTATTATAACTATTTACACTATTTACATTGTTCGGACAATTGTCCTTATACTCATTGTCATATTCACCACGTTTCGGCCGTTATACACTCTGGCCATCTTCAGGATCTGTCTATATTCCTGAGATGAGTTATTGTAACTATTTACACTATTTATATTGTTCGGACTGTTGTCCTCATTTTTATTGCGATCTTCGCGACGTTTCGACCGTTGTACGCCCCGACCTTCTTCAGGTGATATATGTTTGAATTTCGAACCGAACCCAATACAATATGATAACCATGTAATGCAAATAGCTAGAGAAAAATAACAATAACAAAAATTGTAATATGAGCTTTTGTAAAAAATGATTACTGAGACATTAGGTTTATAAGTCCCCAATATACACTAACTACAAAGACACATGGTCCAGTGGGGGATTTGCTTCCAGTTACTTGCGGAGGGATTGGCAGGGGAGGAGAAACGGTTTTTTTTTCAGGATGGATGCTGCAGATGTAGTATCTGTTCTCCCGTTGCGTGACATCTGTTATGTAGGCGGTGGTACCTTAGACGAATTCTAACCATCTTAGACAAGCTATGACCAGCTTAGACCAGCTTAGACCATCGTCCCGAATGGAAACTCTGGGGTCCCCACGTTAAAAACCGACCTTGTGTCACAACCTGGCCCAGTGGGGGACCAAGTAAATCTCGAACACATGTCCCAGTGGATAAAAGCGTTGGCTAAAGTAATGCAAAAAGTGACCTGACCCAAAGATTTGTGAGTTCAATACCTGGCCACAGCAGAGGTGGAGAAATGCTTGGGAACCTAAAGTGAATTAACTGAAAACTGAGATATCCACGAAAAGGCATGGCACGTGGAACTAGAAGAATCTACCTCCGTAGAAGGTCGGAGCTTACTATGGTCGAAACGTTGTGAATCTGACAGTAAAGATGAGGAAAACAGTTCGAACAATGTAAATAGAGTAAATCTTTTAAATGTTTTGTCTGACTCTACAGTGATTTACTCCGACTGTGATCCTCATCTTGGTTGTTTTAGTCGCAAGTGTTTCACTCATAACAAACGGAAGTATTTGCGGGATGGGGGATTATTTTTATACATTAGCAATCATTAGATCTTCCGCCCGAACTTTGTCAAAATCGAAACAATAATTCTTTATCATTCTTTGAAAGAGAGTCCTTTTCATATATATATATATATATATATATATATATATATATATATATATATATATATATATATATATAGTATCAAATGGACCCTTGTCTAAGTTGGACCCTTGACTTCTTACGACAGACGTATCTGTATATTTTATTTACAAATGTCAAGGTCGAACGTGTGCCTACGTCATTGAAGACTGCATGACATTTTTTCCTAATACGTAATACTGCGCAGTTATCAATGTCGTAAACACACTTTCAAACTTGAGATTTGTAAATAAAAACAAAGTACAGTTAACTTCTTAAGATTTAAGGATGGTGTTCATACCGTATTTGTATTACGAACATGAGCTTCCCTCAGTTTAAAATAAAAATAATAATAATATTATTTCGATTTCGAATGTTAATCTCCAAAAACGATTCCCCATCAAAACTTGACCATTTTTTTAAAGAACGGACCAATTTATCATGTCCCCAGTAGATTTCAGTTTTCATTTTCCAGACGACAGTTACGTAAAGTGAGCTGGTCGTTAGAACAACTGAAACATTATGACATCAATAACGCATATAAGGATATTATTCCAAGTAAATCTATATAATAATAATTGTGTCTGACTAAGCTTATTTATATTTAAATAAAGATACCAAGAGATTTATAATATCATACAAAATATAATTTATAAATTTCATATGTATATGGTGGTAGGCTGAAAACTTTCAATCCCCGGCACTGTTGTTTGACATCTGTTACGTAGCAGTGGGATGGCGATCTATGACTAGCTTTGACCCGCTAAGACCAACTTAGACAAGCAAAGATCATTGGAAATACTCGGGTCCCCACGTAAAATACCGACCTTCGGTTACAACCTTACCCAGTGGGGTGACAAGTAAACCTCGGGCTGAAAACTTCATAGTCAGCCTATAAACTTTTCAGCCCACCCTCATACATTATAAAAATACGAGAAAAACATTACACTAAATTTTAGTGACTAATTTCGGCAAATTGTATACTTGGAATATATTCGTAACACCCTCATCCTTCAAGACTTAGGTGACCATGGCTCTTCACATCTTTATTATTTGTGAATTATCATGAATTACCGAAACTTTTTTCGTGGCAGATCGCATAAGTAAATTTTTTTAATTTCATATCCCTTCAGAACGTAGGCAATCATGGCTCTCCTCACATTCCTTTTCTTTACTATCTGCGAATTGCCATTACTTCTTGAGAGAGATAGTTAAAGGTTTTCCCTTTGCCTTTAAGGTTTCGGATTTAGAGTTCCCTTTCTCTGACTGCTAGCCAAGGCTAGAGAGTCCAGTCAAACCTTGCTATTTGACCCATGTCTGAGAGAAAGAGCAATAGATTGACGCCTTTTGCAGAAGTGAATACAACAGACTAAATCGGAATTTGAACCCCGTTCGTCTACTCCACATTTCAAGCCGAGAGCACTGTATATGAAGCTAAATCCATTTCCGTGTGATATTTTTTTTAATTCCATGACGTTATTTCGAATAACATCTTTATCAGTAATCAATATTTATAAAATAAATAAGTTGCTTATTTTTGTTTAAGTTTCAATATATCAAGTAATGCTGAATAATTCTTGGACAGTCCAAGAAGCCATTAATAGTAGAATGTTTGTTCAGATTTCGTGATATCGAAGAAGCTGAAGACATTTAAGCAATTCATCGTATATTTTGGATAATATCATCCTGTGAAGTAATCTTAGAAATATGGACGTAACTGCTGTTAATCTGATTGGAAGGAAATTTCTCAAGGTTTCTAAATAAAATTGATTATTTAAAAATCGCTACAATTTTCCTTCCAAAAATAATTTTCTGATTATTCAAATAGGGAGTGCAAACAGCAATATGTTTTATTTAAGATTTTCTTTGAATGATTCTAAATGATGTGATCAAAACTGTTTTTTTTTTTCGCAAATACATATAAGAAAATATACGAGGTCTATCCGGAAAATATCCATCTTTTTTTTAGCGGCTCATTTGCGCGAACTACATGTAACTTAACAACCAAACGTAGAGGACCTTACTACGCATGTCTCCACAGACACTCTCCCAAAGGATTGCTCAATCGGCATTGAGATTGTGTACAGTGTAACTGCCAAATTCATAATGACCAGGTGAGTAAATTCTTCATATCGTCTGCAGGTATTTTTTTACGTCAGAACAAAAAATCTCTACTCTACTGCAACTTCTGGTTGTTTCTTTAGGTAAAATCACCATAGAAACGTTGAAGACGAGATTAAGGAGATCATTACGAGAGGCATCTGATGCTGATCCCGAAACAAAAAAAAAGAAGAAATGGTGAGTATTTTGAAGTGGACTAAGGCGAAATTGCCGTAGATAGATTTTTTTTAAATATTTGAAATGGATCATTTCCGGATATATCTCGTATTTACATACAGAATAAAAATGATTTACATTAAGTGCAGTGGGTAGTAAGCAGTGTGATAGTGATTTCGATCATTACTCGGTGTTTTATACTGAGGACGCTAAGTAAATGATTATGTGCAAATGTAAATATGATTATATGTGCACATATGTTTAGATAATATGTCTTAATATGAATGATGACATGAAGTGTATATTGATTTGGTAATACAAACCATCTAGTTCTTCTATATGGGGATGAGATGTGAAATATCTCTTTTAGATTTGTCGCGAATAAAATGTACCAAGTGGTTTCCTAAGTAGCTATTATACATATTTTTCGTGTTGCCTCAATACCTGACAATTCGTTATAAGGAAATAAAAGAAAGGCTATTAACGCGCTTATTTCAAATCGGCGCTATTAATTCACTATCGACGACTTGGTTAAAAAAGGGTTTTCCAATAACTTGGACAGATTTTAATTGTGAATTAAGTTTAAACGTTTTTTTTTTCTTTTACAGATTTGGCAGACATTTGGCAGATATTCTTTTTCACACATAACTGCTATGATTTAAATAACATGATCCAGTAAAGAAATAAATAACACTGATTTATTTACTATTGACTTTGATCCGTCTTAATGAAACACCCTTATATATAATCCGTCTTAATGAAACACACTTTACATATTGGGACTCTATTTTTTTCTACTAGAAAGAATTAACTTAAT
>CAHIKZ030000188.1:425000-467500 GCA_903632075.3 Acanthosepion pharaonis | reverse complement strand
TATCTATCTATCTTAATGAATAGATTTAATATCCATTAACATGAATAATACTGCTAATATCTCTGGTTAATTTAGTTAAAGCAGCTTTAAGTGAAATGATTGACAACTGATTTTGTCTCAATGGTGACTACTTCTCTGACATTTTCCGTAGTATAATTTAACAGTTGAAGAATAAATCCACTGAAAATGTTATGATATAAAAGAACAGAATTGGTAAAAACAGAAACTATTTTAAAACTAATAATAATATGTGTAACAATGAAAACAGCATCAGATAATATCTTTTCCCCATGTCAATACGATATATTAAAGATCTTTTCGTGTTTGAACCTCTCAAGAACGAACTGATATTTTTTTATATTTATGTACGACTCTCTACGCTGATGTCTGAGTAGCGTAGCGGTTATCGTCATTCTGGTTTCAAAATCCGGCCAAGTTCTTTGCGAAAACACAGCAGCGACACCTATGCTGGTAAGGTTCTAATCTTATACTCCTCATAGTGTGTGTAATTCTCTAACATTATACTCCCTACCGTGTGTGTAATGCGCTAAGCGTATACTCCTCATAGTGTGTGTAATGCTCTAACCTTATCTTCCTCATAGCCTGTGTAATGCTCTGACCTTATACTCCCTACTGCGTGTATAATGCTCTAACCTTATACACCTCATACTGTGTGTAATGTCACTAAGGTGGATAAGGAAGAATGCTTTTTATATGGCATCTTTCGATTATCTTATATCTTCCGAGTATTGATGGTCACTTTGTACTTGATATCATCATAATCGATGACAGAAGCTTCAAACAATTCTGGCTTTATTTCAAAGGACATATCACCCACTTTTAAAATGCTAAGATCAATTTTGGTCAGATAATTCCTTTTATTTTCATTGAGAGAATCATTACCATCTTTGATGACCAATTTAAAGCACTTCTTCAAAATTACAATAAATCCAAACACATCATTCTGCAATTACAACATCTGAAAGAAAATGTACAGCTGGACAATAATAATAATAATAATAATAATAATAATTATTATTATTATTATTAACAAACAAAACTATAAATAACCAAAAATTGCAATCGGATGCACAATTATTCCCATTCAATAATCCCTAGAATAATTCGAAACACAACCGTTACCTCCAACCGTTAGAATAATGCAATAGACTATGCCTAATGCATCAATGACATGAATATATAAATTGTCTAGCAAAAACACAACGCTCATAGCCTGGCGATTGCATTTAGCATGAAACAGGTTGAGTGTTGACATCAATATCCACTTTTATATTTACATACGCTCTATCCTTGATATTAAGACCATTAGCCCATAAATATAGTATACCTTAAAACTATATTTTATCATATATATATATATATATATATATATATATATATATATATATATATATATATATATATATATATACAAAATTGTCCAAATCGTGTAACAGCAAAATTGTCCATTTGCTAGATTAAGCTTTGAAATGTTGTATCTTAGAAATGATTAAAAATATCTTACTGGATTTCCCTGAGGTTTTTATAACACTCTTGTACTCTACTATGAGCAATAAGAATGTATTTAGCTCTAAGTTGAAATGAAGTTCCCTTTTACTGTTGTGACCTACTGATCCATTTTTTTTCTCTCAACTGGTCCCTCTTTTTTAAACTTATTCACCGTTCTCTTTGTTATATACTTCCCTGTGAGATTCAACTTGAGGTTTTATTTTAGGGATATTATTGTGAAAGTTATGAAACAGAACAGCTCTTCAACCCACACAACTAAATTTCAGAGCTGATAGAATTTCTAAAAGCACATTCTACACTGAACCATGAAATTCACCGAACCATGCAGCACGTGTTAGCCATGCTTATTAAATAAGAATAAATAACTGTCCCATTTCCGTAGATGTTTTGACAAAATAAAGATTGTTTGACATTTCTATATAAACTTAAAATATTGATGTAACAAAAGTAGGGCCACTTTAAACTTTAGTGGTGTTTAGTATAATGAAGAAATTAGTATGCAACTCACAAGACATTGACAGATAAACTGGGTGCTTCATGAATGTGCTTTTAATTTAAACAAATGGTTTAATGTATGCAAATGATAGGAAAACTTTCATCATTGAAGTAATTAGTGTTCTTATATTTCAAGCCATTGATAGTGAGTTCATTTTTCAATGGATGCCCCACAAATGTGGCAGTGTGTAAAGGCTGGTAGAGTCCAACATATATTTATAGTTAACAAGTGAATGCAAATTATTTGACGCACAAAATTGGGTTTTCACTGAAAGGGCCATGAATATAAAACAGAACTTCAACAATTGATTTTCTCGTCAATTAAAGACACTAATTTTTTGTTTAAGAAAAAATTAAATTAATTACACATATTTCTGGCATGTTTTTCTTTTTTTCTTTGGAAAATGCGCGATGAAATCTGAAGTGTGAAGTGTGTGTCACGAATCTCAAAACACGACTACTACTACTATTAGGATGATGACAATAATGACAGGGTCAACAATACAGCGTGGAAGAAATTGGAAAGAAGTGAACAAGTAAGCAAGGCACCACGTGGCATGGATTAATGACGAGTGAAGTTCGTCTAGATTAACATTCCTACTGCGTGAATTCGAACCTAACTCTGTGCTCCATGCAAAATTCCACATGATATTACCCAACGGTGAGTGACGTATCGTAAAATCAACCTACCTAACTCGGTGTGTAATAATATTTTACAAGGCTGGTCTGGCTGACCATTACGATTGAGTAGTGAGTTCGATCCTCACTGGGTGCCCCATATAAAATTCCACATTAATAACCCAATAAGGATTGACATGCAAAATCAACAGCTCTAACTCTGGTTGACAATAACTAATGAATAGCGATTTCGATCCTCACAGGGGATTAAAATTAAACTAAATCACCCAAAGATAAACGTGTTACAAAATTCAATATAAATGGGACAAAAGTGACGATGACACCAACATAGAGCATAGTAACAAATGCAAATGGTTGAAAAACTTAGTATTTAAGTGATTAGTGACTACGTAGTGATTGCGAGAGCGTGATTTGATAAAACTACTCTGTGAAAGGTTGAAAACGATATAAGGACGCAATATGAGAACGGGTAAAAAAAGGAACGTACAGAAGAAGTCATAAGAAGCGGCGAAAGCGTTATGTGTACTTTGGGGTCTCGAAGTGCATCTGTGCGAACGAAGCGAAGGCTGATTGCGAATATTAGCGGCATAACGTTGCGAAAAACGGGTCGCAGTCGCCGACGGAGAGTAAGACCCCGAGGTGGCCGACACGGGTGGCCAGCGACGCACGATGCCCAATATCGGGAAACGGGGTGACGACGACGATGAGGAGGAAGAAGAAGAGGAAACGGGAGGCCCTAAAAGCTTTTCACACTTGTCGATCTCGACGTCAGTGTACGCAGATGCAGAGTCTTTAGTAAGGGTGGCGTGAAGCGAAGAACGGAAGTCGGTTTTGGGAACGGCGTAATTGAGATAACGAGATGTAGCGGATGTAGTGGTGGTGGTGTATGAAGATTTAGATGACGTCCAGCAACGTGAAGGGATACCTGATCTACTGGGCGAACCGGGGACACTAGCAGTCTTGTTAGTGCCCGTCCGGCCAGGAAAGGTCGCGTGGAGCAACCACGAGGTATGGTGGTTTCCTGTGGCTCCATGCTGACCACCTGCCACTCCACAACTGCCCACCTCTTCCGATTGACCAGTGGTCCGTAAGTTTACGTTGTGTTTGCCGTAGGGTTCCAGCGTACCTCCTCCGCTGTCCATATCTAGATTAAGACGTTTGTCTAAATCGTTCATGAGTGACGTCTCCGCTGTGATGTCTAGACGAAGGTTTGAAGCCGTTTTGGGAAGGTGAAACTCTGTTGAGGAAATGGATAAAGAAAGAAAGAATTCATAGAATCAGAAAGAGAGAAAGCGAGCAAGAAAAAGAAAAAGAAAAAAAAACATAAAGATCCCCACGTAAAAGCAAAAAAAAAAAGACAAAAAAATAGACAAGTTTTAAAGAAAGCAATGAATTAGGTAGGGACATCAAATAAAGGCGTAGAGTGTAGATACTTACAAAGCAAAATCTGGGACAAGGTCAACAGAAAAAGAGTCCAATCATTATCAAACACTTTGTTTAAAATGCAATGATACTAATATTCACACTATCGTAGTCATTATACTCTTCTTAGTTGGCAAATGAAAGTCTGGTATAGGGCCACTTAAATAGAGCTCCAACAATCATTGCAAGGTGAGTATTTTATCGTTCATTGTACCATCATTCTATTAGGTTGAGTAATAAATAATTTCTGTGTTTCTTGTTTATCAACTTAAAAAAAATAAAGCACAAAGCAAATGCTGATTGCGAATATTAGCGACAAAACATTGCGAAAAATGGGTCGCCCCGTCAGGTTTCACTATCTGCCCATAGCTGGGACCCTAACAGGAATAAATCCCCGTGTTAGGGTGGATCTGGGAACAACAGCAATTAAGAGGTGGTTCCACGCTCCTGAAAACCTCCAATGTCCCGATCAGAGGCCTTGCTGCCGGATGTAGTTTATCGTCATACCCAGGACTACTATGATTAGTAACGATTTGACATTAAAATTTGTACCCCAAAATGACATCCTTTGTAAGACTTTGGTCGTCGTATTTCTTAGCATATGTGGCCTTATGTTGCCAAGGAAGACAACAATATTTTTCTTGCTGATGAAAGCAGGACGCTTTCCAATTAACCTTTATGATTGCTGGTATCGAAATCAATAAAGCACATTTAAAGTTTCATTACATAAATGAATAATACCCAACGATTGGGGTGGGGTCGGGTGTTGTAGACTAATCTCGTTCAACCCCATGTTATACATTGGCGTAAGTTAATGGACTCCAGATAAATTCTTAACCGCCACCTCTGATTATTAGTTGGGAAGACACATTCGTCACACAATTGGTTCCCCCCAAAAGAAAAATACTTATGACTCAAGCTACTATTATTTTACTAGGTAAATAAAAGTCTTATATGTATCTTTGTGTCTGTGCTTATCGTTTGTCATATTAAATCCAATGTCATTTATTCGAATCTCCAGAATTAAATAACGAGTTCTTAAAGGTCTGGAGGCACGGTGGAGTAATGGATAGTGGCTTGATTGAGGAATCGGAGAACCGAGTTCGAATTCCAGATGAATCCATTACATTTCCTTACGTGCTAATACCTTTGGGAAAGGTATGAATTCTCTTCTTCAACCCCAGCTATGGATAAATAGTAGGACAGATTGGGTTCTATAGCCTTGGATGGCAACTAATCTACCGCAGAAAGAAATGGCAACCTACTGCGGGAAAAATCTGCCGCGTCAGTCATGTATCAAAAGATACATGATCGCCTACGCATGTATCACGCATGGCACATAACTGACTTAATGATTATATTTTTTTTGTGTTAATATTGCTTAAAATAAAATCTAGTACAAAATATATCCTCCCGTGTGGGTGCTCTCCTGCTCTCTTTCTGTCTTGACCTTTTAATATTAAAGGTCAGTTGTTAAATATCCACATTATTCTCATCATATTTTCTCTAACATCTTATTCATTCATATCAAACACGTCAGACACTTCAAGAAAACCATTACAACTGAGTAGTGAGTTCAATCCTCATTGGGTGCCCCATGCTTTCGGACTTGTGCTACATCTAAGCTGTGCTTAGAAAATCATTTGAATTTGGGCACGTGGTGTAATTGTTAGCAAGCATGTCTTGTTAGATCTTTTTAGAGTAGTGAATTTGAACCTCACTGGGTGCTCCACACTTTCGGCCTTGTGTCACATCTAAGCTACGCTTAGAAAATGTTTTGGGAACCTCGGCGTAGTGTAATGGTTAGCAAGCTTGTCTCGATAGATCAGTTACAACTGAAAAGTGAGTTCGATCCTCACTAGGTGCCCCATACTTTAGGCTTTGTGCCACATCTAAGCTACGCTTATAAAATGACCATATCAGGCACGTCATTCATCATAACAGTTTCGACTTACTACCTTGAGTGGCTTTCGAAACCTGTACTGGTAAAATTTAGTAAAGGAAAAATGTTGTCTGTTAATAAATTACTTCCGACTGAACTAAAGCTGATTTTTCTTGTGTTACCCTTTTTTTTCGGCAATGCGTAAAAAAATAACGCGACCTTCTTTTTCATGGCTCTCCACAGTTTTTCTTCTATCAATCTTAAAACCTTTTTCTAGTCACTATTCAATTTCACATCCATTTGCACAAGTTCATTTGGTGGGTTATTCACGTTCTTCAATCCCTTTAGGCTTCAATATGTCCGGGGTCAAATTCTCCAAGCTTCCTTTTCTCAGTGTGTGCCCGAGAAATTTCAACGCTTCCTTTCTGATTCTAGAGGTAAATGTCCTTTTAGTTTTTATTTTCCTCAAAACTTCCTTGTTACTCACATGTTCAGTTCAAGGTATTCTCAGCATCCTTCTGTAGAACCATATTGCGGTGTAATGGGGTCGATGTTGGGTATTTTAATGTAATGTGTTACATGTATGTGTAGTTGGTAGAGGATTTCTTTTCTCTTTTTTATACTGAAAATGAAACGAATAAAACGTACAACAATAATATACAACAATAAGACCTTGAGATATATGTTGAAATTAATGACAATAATGTGTATTTTTCTTTTTGTGATGTTATTTACAGAATCAGCTTTTTGGGTGTTAAATGTTCCCAGGGTTTCTTAAAAATTTGGGTTTACTTGTTTATAATTGTTCCGAGAATTTCGTCGGTAGGTGAAGCATTTGAAACCGTCAACTTTGGATTTTCACGGAGCGAAGAAGATACGTCTGCGTTTTTCGTTTTACTACTGCTACCTTTGCTTGTGGAGGAAAGGTCGCTTTTATAATGTAGTTTCATATCTTTATTTCAGAATGATGAAATGTCATCATCATCATGAAACTGTTGCCTTAAGTCTTTTTTTTTTTATTTAAGAGGAGATTTTTCAGCATTCAATGCCATATAGAAGGATCGATAGTACATAAAAGTTTAGGTGTCTTTTCTTTGCTTCTAACGAAAATTTCCTTTTTCTTAATAGTCTATTCAGCTTTTGGAAGGCATCTTTCGCTATTCCAAAACACTTCTCAGATATTTAAATTTTCATATTTGTTGGATTTTGGTATTTCCAATTCGTAGTACGCAACTTGTGTTATTTCCCCTTTCTTATAAGTACACCCCCCACTTCTTCACCAAGACATCAGAACAAAGATATATGTATTCGTGTGCATTGTTACCTTTAAACCGAAGTCTTTCACTGCGTCTCCGGCACCACAGGAGAAGTGCTACGGCGGCAATTAAGATGACCACTATACCGGTGCATAAGGGTAACATGACGTAGATCTTCTCATAAAATTTCCCCTCCTTACGATGGACGACGAACAGCGGCAAAATGGTGCCTGGAACCAAACGAACAAATAAAAGATGAAGATGTCAATCGGTTCAAAAAAAAAAAAAAAGAAAAAAAAGAAGAAAAGACGTATCCACCAGGAACATTCTTATTTCATTCCGATTAGTATGAATTAAGGATTCCCCAAGTGGATTATTCTAAGAATAATTCGACCGGGTGGATTATTGTAAGATTATTCTAACATTATTATTATTCTAAGATTATTATTCCATTATATTAAGAATATTCTTATTCTATCATTCTAAGAATATTATGATTCTATCATTCTAAGAATATTATGATTCTATTATTCTAAGATTATTATTTTATTATTCCAAGATTATTCTATTATTCTAAGTTAATTATTGTATTTTTCAATTATTATTATTCTATTATTTAAGATTATTATGATTTTATTATTTTAAGATTATTATTATTCTATTATTTTAAGATTATTATTATTATTATTCTATCATTCTTAGATTATTACTATTCTATTATTTGAGATTACTATTATTCTAAATTATTATTTTTTCATTATAAGATTATTATTATTCTAATATTCTAAGATTACTATTATTCTAAGATTATTATTCTATGTTTATTATTATTATTATTAGAAGATTATTATTATTATTATTAATATTATTATTATAATTATTATTATTATTATTATTCTAAGGTTATTCTATGAATAATCCACCTAGGAAAACTCGTATTCCCCCAGTTCTTTTATTAAATATTCAGAAAAATTACCTTATAAATTCTTTACTTCAACCACCGCTTTTATTAAATATTCTAAAAATTCCACTTTAGCCATCATTATTTCGTCTATGCCTTTTATTAAATATTCATAAAATATCATCCCGACCCTTAAATAAATTGCAAAAATTATAAATAAATAATAAAAAAAACCCTAATCCGGCTATCCCTTTTATTCTAACAACCCCGTCTATTTGAAACTCAATATGTAGGCAGACAAAAATAAAACCTGTTTCACTTACTGCCAGTGTCAGTAAGAGTTCCAAATTTTAACAAACTGTCTGTTGATCCAGCCTCATTATGAGCTGTCATTTTCATGACGTACCAAGTTGCAGGGCGTAAATCCTGAACAGTAAAAGATGTCTGAAAGAAGAAGAAGAAAAAAAGAATTAAATAACAAGGAGGAATAACCAAAATCCAAAATTCATTTTTTAAACATCTTATTTATATTTTCATATATTTGATAAAATGGAAACGTTTAAAAAAATATTTATCGGGGACTCAAAACAAACAATTATTTTATATTTACGCTACTGAATTTTCTTGTCCCCTTTTGTCAAACTTCATCTCTACAAGAGGCAAATCAAACCAAAAACGGATTATGGCCTGGCGCTGATCAATCATCGCTTTTCCAACATTGATATAATTCAAAATCGTTTACTCATTCTTGTAAGCGATGCATTATTTTCCACTATACAGCCTCTTTCCCCACAGTCGCAATTTTGAAAACCCATCGCCACTCCATTGTTATTTCAATGCCAAATGTTTAGATGAATTCTATTCTTTAGATCTATCAGTTAAAACCTTTACAGATCGGACATGCTATGCTACCTACACGGAGTTTAATCATCATTATTTCCTCCGTATTCCAATAGTAAGGAAGAAGTTCCACTCGGACAGTTTTTCATCGAGGACAGCCACATCGTAGAACCGAATCCCATGTTAGTGCTTCCTTGAACACTATAAGTCAAGGATTAATCGGCTTCATAATTTTCACTTCTAACATCTCTTACGTTCATATCACACACTTCATTCATTAATACTCTACTATGAGTGCCTCTTGAGCCTTCTATTCGTATATGGTATTCTTTAGTATAGCAACGCGTCAGAGGTGCCTATCCGATCTTAGAAAAAAATTCTATTTTCAAAGTAGACTAGTTCATTGCACAGGGGTTCTTATATACATATATGCATGTTCTATAACTTTATTGGTTGTTATGATCATAAAGAATAATATATCTTGTTGTGTTTCGAGTAGTCGCTTGATTCAGTTCTTCAGAGTCCAACGGTAAAGAATAGTCTGCATCAATGCCAGACAATTTTCTTTTTATTACTCTTTATTTTATGATGGGCGGTAGTCGTACCCCCCACTTGTGTGTGTGTGAGTGAGGAGTGAGAGAGAGAGAGAGAGAGAGAGAGAGAGAGAGAGAGAGAGAGCCATCTTGACCCTTCTAATACTTGGAGCCTTCTTATCAAAAGTTAAACGAAGACAATCCATCACTGACAGAATTCCACGCCTGAGGTGTCCAAACAACCTCCATTCAGTTTGGGTCATCAGAGTTCTGACCGGTAAATTGCTATTCTGGGTCAGCCTACATATTTTTTAGCAATAGATATATATGGAGGAGTAATGGATTGCGGCTCGGTTTGAGGAATCGGAAAGACGAGTTCGAATTCCAGTCCAATCCATTATATTTAAATAAGTTTTTTGTGGCATAGAATTTAATAATACCTAGGAAAAAGCAAAATTTATAAGGCATTTTTTATTAAAAAAAAAAAAAAAAATAACCGGTTTCGTCCCAGGACTTATCAAGTTTATTTTTCTGGGAATAGAAAATTTATAAAAGCGTGTAAATTAAATTAACGAAATGGAATGAAATGGAAGAAAAAAAAAAAATGAATTTGAAGAAAATTAGAGTCCAATAACATTCAGACCCAGTAAGCATTCCCTCTGTTCACAAAGGGAAGGCCCACGGGATTTGATATACTAGGACTCTAGAAAGTTAAGGTGAAATGTGGAGTGGGACCTAGATAAAATCAAAAAACGGTCCACACTAAAATTTACCACACATTTCCTACTATTTCTTACATGCTCATCAATAGCAATATATATATATATATATATATATATATATATATATATATATATAAAATTCAATAACAAATAATAATGAACATGGATAATGCTTAAGAATAAAATATCTCACTCCCTCCACACAAAAAAATGCGTTTCTTACCATGTTTCCATCAACGTGATTCGATACTTCAACCCATTGTGTGTCGCCATATAATCGATATTTAACGGTGTAAAAATTAATTGGACACCCAGCTGAACTCCACGCTGTCAGGTCCAGTTTTATGGATGTCATATTGACGGACTGAACCAGTAAATCCTGAGGTGGCATCAGCGGTGCTAATGGTGTAAAAATCAGAAAGATAAGACAAAATTCAAAATCAAATCATAAAGAAGGTAACTCATGGAATTTTTGTATGTTTATATTGTTCTTGTCATGCCACACGAATAAGAAAAAAAGTGAAGAAATATCACTGCCGCTGGAAGGAGTTAGTGGTAGACATATAGCTACTTCAAGAAAGAAAAGTCAACAGCTGGATAAGAAATATTAGGAGAGGCTGTGTCAGAAGGTCGTTTAAATCAACCTTCAGAGTGTGCTATTAAGAGAACTAGATCAGCAACAGGTACATAGTGGGACTGAATTTCATCGGAATGACTGAGAATAGATTGGCAAATAGGTGCGGGTAAACGGATGAGGCGAATTAACAGAACGAAAGAATAAAAAATAAAGAATAGAAAAAGTGACGAAAATGGAACGAGAGGATACTGAAAAGTGACAGGGTGACTAATTCTATCAGACGGAGTCACTGACTGTGTGGTTTAAGTGGATTTTAGGGAAGAAATGGAACAAAATGACCTACATAGCAGGAGAATATCACGAAAGGTCTATCATTACGTATATTGAAAGAATTCTAGACTGACATCTGAATGGAAGGGATGGAAAAGTTGCAAACACATGTAAATATGTGTTTATATATATATATATATATATATATATATGTAAGAAAAAAAAAATTAAAACAGCATTTGTATATTCGGATTTTGTTTTTCCATATATTTTCTTCATACTGTCGGACCTATATCCATATATTTGCTATATATATATATATATATATATATATATATATATATATATTGAACAATAAAAATATTGAAAAATTAAAATCTTCAAACACACTGGGTTAATATTCTTTCGTTTTTATTATTATTTCATTTATATTCCTCGACTAGTTTTGGCTAACATGGCCATCATCAGGAGAAAAAATATTCTGCTCGCTGGTAGCTGTGAACTACAGAAATGGATGTCTTGATGGAGAAAATAAACTTTTGTCTGTAGTTTTCATTTGTTTTTTTTAAATTTTTTTTAACATGAATTTTCGTCAGTCCTTGTGTTGGTCTTTTGAGCTGTTATTTAAGATAAGAGCTGAATGGATTCATGCTGCTCTTTGATGAATTCACTTACATACATATATATATTTTATATTACATACATATATATATTTTTGAATTTGTAGGTCTGATGAATTGGATCGTATTTACGATTCCAATGGAATAAATTATGACCATGGAATATTAGTGTTTAAGCCTTTTATATATATATATATATATATATATATATATATATATATATATATATATATATATATATCAAATGTAATGTAAAAGAACGGAAAGAATAAAATTCAAAAATTCAAACGTTCATATCATCAATTTAAAAGAAGGGCTCAATACAAGAGTAAAGCAATAAATATTTATTAAAAACTGTTACATTAGAACATGCAAGTTACTACTAAAAAAACTGCATATTTTATTTCGACGTTTAAAACACGTCTCATCAGAAGAATAAAATGATGGTAATAAACGATAGGTGTTTATTACCATCATTGTCAACTCAATGATGAAAAGTATTTTAAACGTCGAAACAAAATATATGCAATTTTGTAGTAGTAACTTGCATGTTCTAATATAACAATATATATATATATATATATATATATATATATATATATATATATAATGAAACGGACTAAGTCCGACAATTATAGTAAAAGTATTAACAACATTTCCCAGCCTGAATCTCCGAAAAAATTCATAGAGAATATGTGCCCTCCGACAGGAATCGAACCTGTGCCCTACAACGGAACCGTTATATATAGCTAGGGAGAAAACGTCTGGTTTACGAGGTCGAATTACTGCTTTTAAATTACAAATTTATTATAAACAGAGCATTTACTTAAATATTTGTGTCTATATAAATAATGTATATATAATATATATATATATATATATATATATATATATATATATATAGTAGCGTCCAAAACTAAGGGACAAAATTTTAAAACCTAATATTTGTTAGAAATAACAACTGTGAAAAAGCTGAAATTTTGACAACTGGTAGTCGTTATCATCCATAATAACATACTAAAATTTGAATCATTTGTAAAGGATAGAAAAAGAATTATAACAATTATTTATTTATTTTCAAATTTGGAACGTCCAAAAGTAAGGGACAAAATTGAGAAAAACAATGTAAACAGCAAAAAAACAATAAAAATACATGTACAATCAATATTTACTAAATGAGCCCCTTGCTCAATGACAGCTGCACATCTTCGACTACAAGAACGAATCAGTTCTTGACAATCCTCGATACTAATTTTAGACCATTCTTCTTGAAGCTTCACCCACAAATCCTCCGTGTTAGTGGGATTTCTTTCCATAACTTTCACTCCTAAGGTATTCCAAAGATTTTCTATTGGATTTAAGTCAGGACTTTGCGGTGGCCAATCCATAATTTCCAAATCTTGCTCGCTAAGGTAACTCATTACCACCTTTTGCCTTTGTGACATGGGGCATTATCTTGCATAAAGGTAGCCCTATCGAAACCTGAATTCTATATGATTGGCACAGCATGATCTTGAACAATGTTTTATAGATCTGCGCGTTTACACGAGTTTGTAACCGGACAAGAGGCGTTGTACCTTGGCTAGAAAAAACATTTCAAATACCATGACGCTTCCGCCCCCAAACTTGACAGTTTTCTTAGTACACTTTGCACCAATCTTTCACCAATACGTCTCTTTACATTGTTTTTTACATCATTTCCAAATAAATTAAACTTGCTTTCATCACTGAAAATACTTTTGCCCAATTTTCATATGTCCAAATTATATACCTGTTTGCAAACTCTAATAACTCTTCTTCTTATTCTTCGAACTAACAAGTGGTTTCTTCCCTGGGGTTCGATTAAACAGCCCTATTTCTTGCAGTCGTCTACAAACAGTCTGTCTTGACACATTAACACATGAGGGGGTACTATTCATAACCCTTTTTTTAATTTCTGTGCAAGACTTAAAACGGTCCTTTAATGACATACGCTGCATTATTCGATCTTCTTTGCCGAAGTTTTGCGGGGTCTGCCGGTTTTAAAAGCACTAACTATTTTGCCAGTATCATTGTAGGATTTAACAACCCCGCTTGCCAACACTCTTGGAACGTTTCACTTTCTCTGAAATCTCTCTAATGGTGTGCTTTTCCTTGTGTAGCTTCACAATAGCTTGTCTCACAGAGTAATCAAGTTTTTGGCGTTTCGCCATGGTGCCGGCTGATGCAACGTTTACAAATGACTAAGTAAGACTTATTCTTTAGAGGAAATCAAAAAATTTGAATATAGCATATTGTTTACATTGTTTTTCTCAATTTTGTCCCTTTACTTTTTGGACGATCCTATTTTGAAAATAAATAAATAATTGTTATAATTCTTTTTCTATCCTTTGCAAATGATTCAAATTTTAGTATGTTATTATGGATGATAACGACTACCAGTTGTCAAAATTTCAGCTTTTCACAGTTGTTATTTCTAACAAATATTAGGTTTTAAAATTTTGTCCCTTAGTTTTGGACGCTACTGTATATATAAGATTTAAGAATGTAATAATTAGAAAGTAAAGCAGATATTCTCATATAGTGCTCAGTATTAAAAATACAGCATTGATAATATTATTTTTATATACAGAATAATTAAAATTAACTATTATAATTAAAGTACCAATATAATATAATATAACTAATTCAAACCACAAAACAAATATACTTGGAAGTAAAATTTACAATTGAAAAATTATTACGCTTATGAACGAACACGTAAACAAACACATGAACGTGCGCGTGTACACGACGAATTAAAAATAGATTTAAAAATAAAAATGCAAAAAGACAAAAGAAAAAAAAATAGAAAAATTGGAAATATATTTAAGCAACAAAACTTTGAAAATTTGGATGTTTTCACGAAACTTCGAAGGCGGGGTCATAACAACAAGGATTGATATGCACAATTACAGTTTAGTAATTATTCTTAAAATATATATATATATATATATATATATATATATATATATATATATATATATATATATATACTAAAAGTTATCAGCCTGACTAAGAATGGATTAGCCCTCAAGTCTTAAGTTTGGACAAATTTAGTGTAGAGAGTTATGGACATACTAAAATACATAGATAATATGGAAATATTAAAATGATAGATAGATAGATAGATAGATAGATAGATAGATAGATAAATAGATATGAACAGACTGAGATAGATAAAAACAGAACTAGCTCGATACATATTTACATAGATATATACATAGATTGATAGATACATATACAGAGATAGATAGATAGATAGATAGATAGATGAAGATAGGAAGAAAGAAAGATATAAGATAATGAATCAAGAAAAAGAAGAAGAAAAGAAACAAAGAAAGAAGGAAATAAAGAAAGAAGGAAAGAAAGAAAGAATGAAATAAAGAAAAACTGAATATTATCAAGCTGAATGAAACGATAATATTAATAAGAAATATCTGTGATAAATCCAGAAACAAATAAATAAAGAATTCTTTCTTACAGGAACCATTCGTCTTAGCAATGATCTGAGGACTGTCAGAACTGACTCCAATCACATTGAAAGAGTTCAGCAAAAACCGATATCCAGTACCACATTTAAGCCCCGTGAACGTGTGGGTACGGCTTTGACGGTCAGATTTAATGGTTTGCCATTCGCCATGTTCTTTCTTGAACTTCATATAGAAACCTAAAACAAAAATAAACGTTATATATATATATATTCATGCAGGTTTCATTAAATAATATAGACAAGTGTCGTCGAATTTTCGCTTGAAGATGGAACAGACCTTACTTTAACTCAATTTAATTCAAATAATTATATTGAAGTTTTCGGCTCTTGTTTTGAAACATGAGACCTCTTATGTCGCGAGTTGGAATCATATTTTTAAATAAATAATATATATATATATATATATATATATATATATATATATATATATATATATTAAATAAAAAACTGACCACTTTAAGTTTCCATGTAATAAATTATTTCACAACATGTAATAAATTATTTCACCACCACATAAGTTAACCATTTAAATGTGTGAATATCTGCTAAATCACTCATGTCTTCTCTCTCCCCCTCACTTCCTCACTTCGTTAATTTACATATGTTTAATACGGCCCGTCAAAAATGTGTAAATTTTCTTTTCATTTTTTGTTTGGAAGTAAAGTCTGATGATCCGCAGTCCTTTAAAAGGGCTGTGGTGAAATAATTTATTACATGAAACCTTAAAGTGGTCTGTTTTTATTTAAATTATTTGCTCTGGATTTACATTGAGCTCTCTGGGTTTTATCCTCCTTAGGTTTACCCACACGGATTACCTAGTTTTTCATAAACTATATATATATATATATATATATATATATATATATATATATATATATATATTTTTTTTTTTTTAAATATGTCTTCATCGACAAAGAAATAATTAAACTTAAAATTCAGAGCTCAGTTCCATTCTCAAGCGATGCTAAGAATAACTTACGAAAAAAATTGGATCGAGTATTGTTTTTAAAAATAAAAATAATTACTAAAGAACTCTGGGTTATAAATCTGACTGTTCTTTCCTATTATATGAATACATATTAGTTATAGTAAATGCTAAGTTTTATAAAATGTGTCCAGTATTCTGTTGCGAAACGTAAGATTATAAAATATAAAAAATACCTTATCTCCTCGATAATCAGGGATCATCAGGCCAGGTTGTTATATTTATCTCGAGTTAATCAAGAGTTACATTCATGACACAATTTCTGTACTAACATTTCTCTTTTGAGCTTTAAATCGAGGTGATTGAAAATACGTACCTTTAATTGGACTGCCACCATTTCTGCGAGATTTCCAGTTTATTTGAATTGTGGACGATGTCGTCGATGCAAGCATTACAAATGGCGGACTCGGCGGACCTTCCAGAGAAATCACGACAACAGTATAATAATAATAATAATAATAATAATAATAATAATAATGAAATGTAGCCATAACAACACACCACTACCTGCCTTAGGTCTCCCCGCAGATTTGGTAGGTGGTGTGACCATAGCAGAAATTAAAGTATAAAAATAATAATAATAATAATAATAATAATTAAATATGGAAGATATGAAAGAAAAGAAAATTCTTCTTGGAAGCAAAAATATATTTGGAATTCGGAAAAATACAGGCGGATGTCAGCTTTTCTTTTTTCTTTTGTTTATGTGATTAAATATTCTAAACATAGTCTGGCATAGGGCCACACACGTGGAGCACCAAATGAATTAATTTAATCAGTATTTAATACATAGTGTAGCATCGAATGAAGATATTTTCTTAGATTAGTTTTAGGCTTACGGCCACATCACGTTGAAACACTGATTTCAGTACGATCATCGAAGTTAAACAACGTCGACCCTGTTTAGTATCTAGATGGGTGACCGCCGTGGAATACCACGTACTGTAAGCTTATATGTGCAGATGGTATAATTGATAATCGCTCGGAATTGTTAATCGGAGTTCTAATTCCAGTTGGGTTCGTTATATTCACCTATGCGCCAATAACCTTGGGAAAGCTATCAATCCACCTCTTATCCCCACAGTTATGGGTTAAATAGTAAGATTTTTATCACTAAATCATTATTATCTCTCACCCTACCAAATATTCTTACAATCTAAAAAATATTTTTTTCTAGCTAAAAATAAGCTGCAAAGGGTTGATAAAAAAGAATCAAAAAACGAATCAATCAATCAGGACAGGTTTATCTATATGTGCAGGTAGCATAACGGTCATCGACGCTAAGAGTAGAATCAGCGTGTCGTTCAAATTCTGGCTTTTCTTTCACTTCACACTGGTATCATTGAAAAGAGCATGGACCCATCTTCCCCCTGCAGGGTAAACTGGATTTTCTTCACTTAAGTGACAGCCGGTTGTGGAGAAGATGAACTCGGAATTCAAGTAAGTGATAGGTCAGACTGGGCTCTAAGACTTGGTAACCTATTCAGGAGAAAGTATCTTGCCCTAGACACATCTACGACTGTCGTAAAAGCGGGGCCGCAATAATCCTCATAGTTTACGGGACCCATGATCATCAGCTATGCTTATCTGGTACAAGGCTATAATAGTTGAGCACGGAAGGGAATTAGATTCGTCTCATATGAAATTGAAGTGGGATTATTTTCTGTAATGACGCATCCTAAACCTATATTGGCGCAAGACTACAAATATGGGGTACTCACTGAAGATGGAGTTACCCTAGTTATGATGATCTCAGCATTCACTTTCTCACTAATGCCCTTAGAAAAGGCATGGATTAATTTATTCTTTTCATCCCCATCCTAGCTGTTGATTTTAACCAACATCTAATCAACGAGCGTAAGGCGAGAAGAAATATCTTCATTCTATTTAAAGCAGACCACATTGGGCATTGGCTGGCAACCATGCTAGAAAAAGGTCTACTCTGATCTTAAAAACATGTAGAAGACAATGGCGAACTACTTCATTATCTTTACCAAGAAGTCACGGAAATGGGGAGGCACTTCGATGTGGTGTAATGGTTAACAAGCTTGTCTAGCTAGATCACTTACGACTGAATAGTGACCTCGAAACTCACTGGGTGCCCCGTATTTTCGGTATTGTGCCACATCGAATCTACGATTAGAAAATCACCTTGGGGGCACTTCGACGTGGCGTAATTGTTAGCAAGCTTGTCTCTCTAGGTCAATTATGACTGAGTAGTGAATTCGACCTTCGCATGGTGCTCCACACCTCCGGCCTTGTGCCGCATCTTATCTACGCTTAGAAAATCATTTACGACTGAATAGTGGGTTCGATTCTCACTAGGTGCTCCATGTTTTTGGTCTTGTGCCACATTTAAGCTACGCTTAGAAAATCATGTTATCTTATCTCAGTTTAGTGTAATGGTTAGCCAAGTTGTCTCGTGAGATCGATTGGGTAGTGAGTTCGAACCTCACTGGGTGCCCTGTACTTTGGGGCTTGTATCACATCTAAGCTACGCTTAGAAAGTCATATTTTGCCACAATTGCTGTATTTTCGAGCAATAAATCTCGAGTACAATTGTCCTGGGAGGACAGGATATTTAAAAAAAAAAAAAAAAAGAAGATCTTCGATATAGATCGGTTTCACTCTTTGTTTGGGGTTGCCAAAGTGGATATTTGCGCTTGACTCACAGATACGTCGCACTATAATCTGAGGACTTACGTGGTCCCCTTTTAACGTAAATATAATTAATATTTGTTAAATATTTTCAAATATTCACCCTTTTCTCAAAACTTTGCTTAAATATATTAAAACATAAGAAAAGTGTTTGTTCGTTTAGATATAGTAATTAGACTTCATCAGGACTGAAAGCCCCAAATTTTTTCTTCGTCATCATCACTGTCAAACAAGAACTACATGTAAGGCAAAACTACATATAAGGAAAATGCGATGGAATATCTGAGAAGGGCCATAAATTAAATTACCTTATCAAATCTGACGATCAACAAACAGAAAATGGTTGTAATATATATATATATATATATATATATATATATATATATATATATATATATGTGTGTGTGTGTGTGTTGTGTGTGTGTCTGTGTGTGAATTGGGATCAAGTATGGGTCAAATATGGATTAGATTTCAAACATAATGACAGGATAAGGAACAAAGAGGGAAAGTTTATAGATTTATTAAGCTTCATCAACCTATTTGAACATTATCCTATCACATATACATACATACATATATATATATATATATATATATATATATATATATATATATATATATATATATATATATATATAGTGTTGTGTGTGTTTGTAGAAGAGTGTAATAAGTTGATACTACACCAATACAAGTACAAAAATGCAGCATGCATATCTCTGTCTGTTATCCATTCGTGTAAAAGTCAATTTTTCATTTTTTAAATTTTAATTGTTTTTTAAATAGACACTTCCACAATTAATATGTAAATCCAAACTTCCATCATTTTATTAGAGACCCGATTTATTGAAAATATATTCGTCGATATCATTTATTGATGAATAAAAAATTAATAAAGTTGTGTAGTAATTCAAATATTATTTTCAAATATTATTTTCAAATATTATTTTTTAAAAGATATGTTCGTCTAAAACAAAATTTATGCTAAAATATTCCATCTTGATATGCCATATTATTAAATAATCAGAAATATATATATATATATATATATATATATATATATAAAAGTGAACATAGAAGTCAACACTTAGAGGCGACAGTCTGTTTCATGCTATATGCAATCGTCAGGACACACGTGGCCAGACGATTGTTCACTTTTATATTTACACACGGTCTATCTCTGATATTGAGAACTTTTTTCCATAAATATAGCACACCTTAAGACTATATTTCTTTATATATATATATATATATATATATATATATATATATATATATATATATATATATATATATATATAATGGCCCGTTCCACTGTACAAAATCTTACTAATAACTTAGAATGCGTCACATCTTAGACGTGCTAAAATCTTGTACTTTTTGTATTTTTTTAATTTTTTTTTTAATTTACTTTTTTTTAGGGAGGTTTCTTTTATTTTTAGTTAAAAATGTTTGCTTATTATTACTTTTAGTTAAAAGTACAAAATAAAAACGTGTTTTCAACTTTTAAACGTCTGGTCATTATATCTGGAAATAATCATCACTTAGTAGGTAATTTGTGTCAATCTATACCATCCGAGAGTGATCTTTAAAAACTCAGTCGACTTTTACACAGTATGAAAAGGAGATCAGAGATTTTTTTACATCCCCACTCCAACCAAAAATAAATTTGATCTTTACGCAAGATCGAATTTTACACCATTATATACAAGGTACGATGCATAAATTGTCGTCTTTACGCAAAAAAAAAGAAAAAGAAAAAAAAAGAAAAAGAAAATCACGCTGGCAACTCAATTTAACAAATATATTCACCAAAATTACAAAAAAATATTTCGAAATACTAAAAAGTAAATTTATTCAATAAAAACGCCATTGGTTTCAACGATGGCCTTTAGATGACTTTGGAATCTCCTGCAACTCTTCTGAGAGATGTCGTTGTTTAAGTTGGTGAATGCTGCCATAATCCTTGTCTTCAGTTCATCTTTGATGTTACAAGGATTTTTCTTTGCCTATCGCTCAACAACACCTCACACATATTAATCAAGGCGGTTGCAGTCTGGGGAGATAGGTTGCCGGATGCGGTCACAGAAATGGTCTCACAGTCATTACTGGATTCCCCTGCTAGTGTGGCGTGGTGCAGTTCTATTGCCAGACACAGGGTCTTCCAACAGCCACATTCTTGACCTAGGGAAGCATTATCGTCTCAAGGCACTTGATATGAGTCTGAGTCTCTGTGGAAAGATTAATGGCGACATAATGTCACTCGCACTAGTGATCACTATAAACACCCTTATGTTGACAGTATATATCATCCAAATCTTTCCGTGTCCCCTGCACTGTCCAGCAAACACCCTGAAATATTCGTACTGGAGATTCCAGCGCAAATGCCAAGCAGTATAACATGCCGTTTCCAAATTTGTGATGGAATGAATTGCGTCATGGTGTTCTTTTTCTCGCAGACGGTGCCCAACTGACCCTACTATACTGAGCTATCGAGAAAATCAAAAACAAACAACGCGCATGCGCGAAAGTAAAAATATAAAATAGCGACAATTTACCCATCGTACCCTGTACCTCGTATAAGAAAAAAATATAGCCAAAACAAACCAAAGCGAATTTAAGACAGAAATAAAGACAAGCAACATAATCACTTAGGGGAGACAAATATTGATAACAACATGGGAGGTAAATGTTGATAAGAAAAGAGAAGATAAATGCAAATACCAAAATTACTCACTTGGACGTTTTTCCTTTACTGAGTGCATGAAAAAGAAAAAATTGTATCGTCTATAAAAGACCTTATACAGCTCATAATTATTAAAAACAAGGATCATAACATTCATCGAGTGATTTATAGGTTAATGAAACTTTAAAATTTTGTTCACGAAGAGATTTCGCCATTTTATATCATTAACTTTACTAAGCTACTTTTTGTATGAATGATTCATTGTAAAATAAATTGAACTGCACCACATAATTGATTTAAAAGAACTGATCCGACGTTCAAATTTTCGGGATAACAACTGAGACATTACTCTAAATCCTACTGGAAGTATGAAAATGCAGTTGAAAATCAAACGATTCAATAAAGACGACAGATAAGATACTACAATTAAGCTTTTTATTTAATTTTTCTTGTGTTCGAACAAGATTTTTTTTTTCTGGACACAGAATATCTAAAACATTTGGACAGTTTCTACACACTCTGTGTCCAGAAAAGAAAACACTTGTTCGAACACAAGAAAAATTAAACAAAAAACTTAATCGCAGTACCTTGTGTCGTCTTTAATGAAACATGTATAAATAAAGGATTGCTGCCTAAATACACAATATATATATATATATATATATATATATATATATATATATATATATATATATAACATTGAACATTGAAGTCAACACTTAGAGGCGACAGACTGTTTCATACTAGATGCAATCATCAGGCCACATGTGGCCTGTGTATTGCGTCTAACATTTCCTAATCCTAGTGAGCTAAGAACTACCTACCTAGGTTTCACCTAAATTGATTTTCAGGGTAAGCTGGCTTAACCTGAAGATCCATCTAGATGAATCCAAGTAAGGAAGAGGAAGATCCTTTTAGGTGAAACCTGGCTCTCTAGGATTTTTTATACTCTGCTCTCCTGAGTCTATTGAACACTTTACGTTTTTTCTTATTTTACTCGATTGTTTTTTTTTTTTTTTTTCGTTAGACTAGAAATTAAGACACTGGATGATTTTTTCGGCGTACTCGGATGTTTTTAGACCTTTTTTCCCAAATTTTTTCCCAGATACCAATTTGTCTCAATATATTTTTATTTACAAATAATACTATCCAGGTTTTTTTCACACCAGTCTAGTAAAGACATTAACAATATATATATATATATATATATATATATATATATATATATATATATATATATATATATGGAGAGAGATACATACATACATACATACAGAAAAATATATATATATATATATATATATATATATATATATATATATATATATCATATTTCAAAAATCTATGCTGGCAGCAAACTGTCTGCGTACGGACAGAAAATGAGTTCTGCATATATACAAAAATAGAAAGGGGTGTAAGACAAGGATGAGTCTTCTCACCGGACTCATACAGTGAGGCAATTCTGAGAGAACAAGAAACCTTACCAGGGTTCCTCATTGGCGGTCACAATTTTAACAATATAAGATATGCAGATGACATAGTGCTGATAGCAGACATGGAAAGGAAACTGTAAAATCTCCTACAGAAGGGCTTGGAAAATCTGATACTCACAGGACAGATTAAGGCCAAGAGAGACAGAGGAAAACAACGCATAGCATTATTAAGAGATACAAAGCACAGGAAATTGTGGAGAGCCATGATCGTCTATGTTCTGAGGGGACCCAACACATAAAAGAGAATATGAAAAATAAAAGACTTCAACATTAACACAATCCCCAAAGTATTGATATGTCGCAAATTCCACACATTTATTTATGTTACCCGAATATCATTGGATGGGGTGATTTCTTTTCGTTACGTTCTGCATTTTAAGAAACTTATGTATTATAGCACCTACCTTTGACACTGACGGCAATGATGATTTCGTCTGTTCCATATTTATTCTCGGCTCGGCACGTGTAGTTAGCAGCGTCAGAGGTTTGTACATGTTCAAACTTTAATGAACCGGACTGCAAAATATGAACCCTTTTGTTTGATAACAGGGATTTATCTCTGGAAGTTCATAAAAAGAAAACAATACGTTTAATGATATTAAATATTACAATATATTAGGTGTGTGCAAAAGTTTTCAGAAATTTTCTAACTTTTTTTTTTGAAAACTAGAAACTAAGTATTTTTTTTAGCGTACGAATTATGCAACACTTTTAAGGGCGTAGGATTTACAAAGAATTATGTAACACTTTTAAGGACGTAGGATTTACAAAGAATTATGTAACACTTTTAAGGACGTAGGATTTACAAAGAATTATGTAACACTTTTAAGGACGTAGGATTTACAAAGAATTATGTAACACTTTTAAGGGCGTAGGATTTACAAAAATTATGTAACACTTTTAAGGACGTAGGATTTACAAAGAATTATGTAACTCTTTTAAGGACATAGGATTTACAAAGAATTATGTAACACTTTTAAGGACGTAGAATTTACAAAAAATTATGTAACACTTTTAAGGACGTAGTAAATAAAAAAATATTTTTGATTTGAACAAACCGATGCTAGGGAAAAAATTCAGTAAAAAATAAAAAGACGAAAGACATCTGTGTTGGTCGAAAATAATCGATCAGCCCTGCAAAGCATTGTCAAAGAAAAAACACTGTAAATTAAGTAAAAATGAATGTAAAAGTGCTCAATATACTAAAAAGTGCAAAATCCAGTCGTACACTGAATATCCGTTAGTTGAAACGTAGGTTCTGGCTCACTAGGTTTATATTTATATATATATATATTTTTTTTTCCTTACCGGTGGAAGGAGTATATTGTAAAACTCCGAGTCGTGATATTAGTGAAGAAAAATGTATATTTATTAATATCCAAGTACACGGTTGGTACTCATGGAATAAAATTTCAAAAACCAAAAAAAAAAACTATTCTTAAAAGAATACCGAGTACAGCTAGTAATTAATCCAACATCATCACTTGATAAGACTCTAGATTTTGTCGAAACAAAATTACAACTTTGTAGCGATTTTATAACATGCATATGTTATAAATTTGAATAAATATTTATTAATATATAGTTTTTATCTCCGTTACATTGCATAAATCACTATTTTATTAACATCAGCACTCAGTGTTGCGATATATATATATATATATATATATATATATATATATATATATATATATGAAATGAGAACGAATCGAATCCAGTTCCAACGTTCGTAACATTCAATTTAAGAGAGAGCTCAATACAATAATAATAGAGCAATATTCTTTATTCTAGGATATCACATCACAAACAAGTAAAAAAAGACGTACACAAGTGCAATGATGTTTCGATGTATATTTAACACATTTCATCAGGCGCTAGTATATATATATATATATATATATATATATATATATATCAATCGTATATATATATATATATATATGTCAGTCGTCTTTCATTATATATATATATATATATATATATATATATATATATATATATATATATATATATATATATAAATGAAAGACGACTGACAAGGTAGTGTGATTATGCTTTTTATTCAATTTTATTGTGTTTGTATACGTGTTTAGAAAACCTACTAATTTGAGATATCTAGCCGATAGACCAGTGTCATCAGCAAAATAGTTTTATTCCATAAATGAAAAAAAATCTAAATTTACGATAAATTCATTGTAATTATTGGTTCTTAGCCGTCTTGTATCGTCCAAGAAATTTGATTAAATAAATAAAAATAAAAACTGAGCTGAAATTAAAAATCTATTTTTTTATAAAGATTTAGATAACTAGGTTTGAGGATAAATTTTATTTATTTGACATAAAAGGTTACCTTATCTTCCAGGAAAATACAGGCGCCGGCATTCCAATGGCACCACATTTAAGAATGGTCGATTCTTTCCAATAAAGAATTCTTTTACCAGAAAAGTTAAGAATGCGTGCAGGAACTGAAAAGAAACAGAAGAAATATTATTTTTATTGGACAACGATTAAATATCTTTTGGTTTTGTCTTCGTCATAGAAAGCGACAGTATGATTTGACTGGCAAGAGAATAAAATGAGGAATATGTTGTAAATTTGACTTCCTTATAGAAGAGAAGTTGTATGAATAGCAGCCAGAAGCAGCGGTAGAAAATGGCCATCATCACTAGATATAGGATTTCTTTGCCCAGACAGATCATTGGACTACGGTTTGATTGATTTTTTTTACGGCTTATTAATACTTTGCAGGTGGGGACTTCGACGCGGTGTAATTGTTAGCGAGATTATCTCGCTAGATTAATAAAAACTAAGTAGTGACTTCGTTCCTCACTGGCAGCTCGCCACATTCGACTTTGTGCCACATCTAAGTAATGCTTAGAAAATGTGGTCCAATATCTGAATCGCTAGATCAATTACGATTGAGTAGTGAGTTCGTAAGGCACTTGGTGCTCCACACTTTCGCCCTTGTGCTACATCTAAGCTAAACTTAGAAAATAGTAGAGCACTTTGATGTGGTGCAATGTTTAGCAAGTTTGTTTCGCTAGATCAATTTCGACTGAGTAGTCTGTTCCTTACTTACTGGGTGCTCCACACTTTTCGCCTTGTGCCATATCAAGTCACGCTTAGAAAATCATTAGCGCAGCTCGACGTGGTGAATTGGTTGGAAAGCTTCTCCCTAGAATAACTACAACTGTGTCGTGAGTTCGACCCTCACTGGGTACCCCCATACATTCGTCCTTGTGACGCATCTCAATTACGCTTAGAAAATCACCATCTGCATTTTGCAAGTGATTCAAAGCCATAAAATATTTTAGATCGTAAATTTTTTGTAGTTAATAATGATTTACTGATGCAAGTTTGACTAATTAACCCAGTGCTGGATTCATACCTTTACTAAGGGTATTTATATGTAATATAATGAACCCGACTGGAACTAGAACATAGCTCTTCAAATTTTAATTGCGAGCCCTAATCATTACAGCACGCGTACATCCAAGCTTACAGCGCCCGGTATTCAGAAATCGTCACCCATCAAGGCACTGACCAGGCTGGACGTTGCTTAACTTTAGTGACTGTACGAGAAACATGATGTGACCACTAGATTACAGAGAATATAATGAAAGACAGATTACTGGAATTGCTGTGTTCCGTATAATGCAAGTGTGGAAAACAAAGAAACTGAAAAGACTGAAAAATAGCAGGAACGAGTTAGCGAATTGGAGAAGCTATGGAAGATGAGTGTTGAATTAATTCGTGTAATGAGTGCACTCCGAACCAGAAACTTGAAAAAGTGCTTCGGGAAAATTGGGATTGAGATCAATATTGTAGACCTTTTGAAAACTGTTATACTTTAATCTGCGAGGATTCTTCGAAAAGTTCTTGAGTTGCGAGGATTTAATAATAATAATAATGATAATAATAATAAGAAAGATTGATAATACTGGGGTCTGAGCCGAAGATCCTGTGTGTGTATATCTACTTAGTGTAGTAATGGGCTCACTTGGAACTCCACTTACAAATCTGAAGAAAAAAAAATGCTTAAGAGGATTTGGAATTGAGCGTAAGTTTGTAAACCCACAGCCAACTGCTATCCTTTAGTCTGCGAGGATTCTCCGAAATGTTCTTGAGTTGTGAGGATTTTTGTTGACCCTATGCCTCACGTACAGAATGGCCACTGATATCGGCGAAACGCGTCGTTTATAAGCTTTTGCCAATTTGTAACATCGACTACATATTTATTTCAAATATTATTGAATAATATAATATATCCTACAAACATGTATATATATCTATACATAGGTAGATATCGTTAAGCTTGCAGTGGGGTTCTAAAACTAATTTCTTGCTTAAATGGGCATTATTTATAATGTATTGGCAGGGCGTAACGGTCGTGCGCGAACTAACGAATAGAGGGACAAGCACAATTATAAGAAGATAAACGCTTTGTGTTCAGTGGGAATTGGAAAAGGTAAAAAAAATAATAGGATCTGGCTAAGGAGCTGAGGAAGCCATATAAACATGAATATAGAACTAATTCCTGTAGTAATGGCTGTGCTTGAAATACCGGCTAGACAACTGAAAAAACGCGAGAATTGAATTGTCGAGCTCAAGGAAATTGCCATCATTTACCCGGCGAGGATTTTCTGAAAAGTTCTTGACTTAGGAGGAGTTATGTTGGCACTATGCCTCCAAAACAGAATGCTCAGTGACTACGCCAATGCGCTTCACCAATTTAATAATAATAAAACTCACATACTAGGGATGGCTTTATCTATGTAAAATTTGTATGCATTTCTAAACTTCCTATCTCGGCTTCAGTGATTTTCCCCGTCGCTGTAATGTATCTTCCGTGTGCCTTTCCTATAAATATTTTCATAGTAATTATTCTGATGATACCACGATTTTATGGATTTAAGCGCAGTACTAGATTGGCAGTTAGGTCTCATCAATTACTTCCAACCATAAGTTCTAATCTAACAGTTTCGTCCCTCGCACTTCTCAGTTGTCGAGCTCTTTTCCGGCTTTTCGCTTTCCAGGCAACTTTGATCTTCAAAAACTGAAATGCAACGTCAAACTTCATTTTCTATTCTCCTTTAAACAAGTTCTTTTATGGGTCTCACACTTTGTAAGGTTTTTCTCAGATTCTTTTACTTTCAGTAACCCCCCCTTACGTCTTAGTCGCTTTATCACCTTGCCTGAAGTAAAATGGAAAAAAAAATGTTACAAATGTACAGTGGAAATTGTCATGATGCCATTTCTGGCCTTAGGCCTCTGGTTGGGACCCGAAATGAAGTGAATATAAATATTCAAAGGAAATAATAATAATAATAATAATAATAATAATAATAATAATAATAATAATAAAAATTTCAGGCAAATATCATAATAATAATAATCCAAAATGCAGGTTCTGTGACAAATACCAAGAAACAATAGACCATCTAATCTCAGGATGTTCTATACTTGCCCCAAATGAATATAAAAATCGTCACGATAGAGTGGGGCAATACTTACACTGGACAATGTGCAAACACTTTGGAAAATGTGTAAGCAAACACTGGTTTTGGTTTAGAAGATGTCAAAATTATACCATCCAACAGACAGAAAATTGAAGCAAATAGGCCGGACATTATTGTTCCAGAAAGAAAAAACTTGCCTACTAATTGATATGGCCCAGCGGATTGTAACATAGCAACCAAGGAATTTGAAAAACTATCAAAATACAAAGACCTGGAAATTGAAATAGAAAAAAAATGTGGAAATTGAAAACAAGAATAATACCAGTGGTAATAGGTTTTATAAAAAATGGAACAAAAACAACACATTGAAAAGAATCCCTGAAACCCCAGCTAAAGAGACATTTGTCTTATTAAGTACAGCACACACTTTTGTCTATGTAACGCTAGCAAAAAAAAAAAAAAAAAAAAAAAAAATTAACATGAAATGTTTTAACACACCACGACCTGCCTTAGGTCTTTCCCGCAGACTTGGTAGGTAATGTCCAAGCAGAAATCGAATGATGATGATGATGACAATAATAATAATAATAATAATTTTCTGTGATAGACATTTCCATATTTTGTTTAAAAATCTAAGGGAGGTAATTATGTTCAGAGTTATGTCCCTTATATTCGTTTTCGTTCCTGAATTTTAAAATAATTTTTAAGGTTGAAATAATAAACTATTTTGACTTTTAATAAAAACCGTTTTAACAGAGAATAATAAAAGTTTTTACAAGTATGGAAAAGATGAGTAATTGGTAATTGTAATTTTATCCTTTCAACTTAGCAAATTATTTTGATTCCGAAACTGTATTCTAGATAATATTGTTGTTATTTTATATCCACTGAATTATATATATATATATATATATATATATATATATATATATATATATATATATCAATTAACGAACGTCTGTTCGTTCACCTATCAATCAATCAATCTATCTATCTGTGTGTGTGTGCGTGTGTTCATGTTCAAATCTCTATCTCTCTCTCGCTATCTATCTTTTCAAATTTCGTTTTCCCTGTCTATCTGAGTCTGTTCATATCTATCTATCTATCTATCTATCTATCTATCTATCTATCTATCTATCTATCTATCTATCTTTTTCTTAATCTATTTCATTCTGTTCATACCTTTTTTTTTTAAATCGGTATCACCCCAAGCAAAGCAGCACAGCCACTAGCACACAAGGAATTACAGGGTGGAGAAGAAACATTAGTAATGAGGCGAAAAAGAAAAGAGTAATCAAGAGTACAGTAGATAGCGATTGGCATTGTATTTGAATTATTCCATATTAGAGTTGGCTAGAAAGCATGATACCGGAATACTGGATACAATCGAGAAGTGCGAGATAAGAAATTACGGCTTCATCTAGCTAGCTCAACTATAAATTGATGGGATATCGCCGCCAGTTTAGTATTGCTTTTAACTTCATATAGTCTAGGTAGCATATTGAAGAGTGATATTTATTATGATATATACACAGAAATGTGGCACAAGGCCAAATTGGGGATTGGAGAAAAGGACGGTCTTCTTCTGTCTTAATTACAACTTAGCTAGCCGCAAACACTGATCCAATCATACAAACATTATTTCTTACACCAAAACAAGACATTCTTACTTACCTTTCTTACTACATCCACCATAATACCTCATTGTCTCATGAAAATACTAACTAGTCCCCATATGTACAATTCATTGTCGGGGGGTAGGGTGGAGTTGAATAAAACAAGAATTCTAAAACTAGCCCCAGTGAGTATTTACAATATGAAACAAATCTATTTACAAGAAACTAAACAAAATAATGTTAGTAATAAAATCCCCCTACAATCACTAAATGTAGTAGAAATATCAGCTAACTGGCCGAAATGAATGCGGGATTATAATAATATGAAACATTCATCCATCCCAAGCACTGACACTGACACGCACTCATTCAAAAACAACAACAAATTTTTAAAACACTCACGCGAAACGAAAGGCGCCCCGCATCCACCAGTGAACTGACATCACATACCACCTATCGAGGGAGGGGATGGGGAATTAAACTAAAGAGAAATATGAACAAAAATAAAAGTGAAGAGCTCATACGAACAATTACCATGAAAGTATTTATAGAAAAGGCACAGAGAAGCAATCCTACGGCGGTGAGCAAGTGACTGAAGCCGAGCCTCCAGATCAAGACTAATAATATTGCTGATTCTTTGGATCTTATCAAGGCACCGGACCATATATGGCAGTAATAATATCTATCTATCTATCTATCTATCTATCTCAGTTTGTTCATATCTATCCATAATATATTTTCCGGCGTTTATGTTCAAAGTTGAACTGTATAGAAATATTAGTAATTCCAAGCTTTGCTGGTTAGGGGTGGTAGTATTTCCATGTTGCGGGTGCATTTAAAACAACCAACACGTTTCTTCCGTTTTCGAAGAAGATAAAATTGAGACTTGACCTCAACCGCTTTATTTAAAATGCTATAGTTTATTTTTAAATATATTTTACAATTAGATGCCTTTTTTATGGATATATAATTGTAAAAGATGTGTTTTAATACCGACAGTCCACATGGTGCTGTGCAAGCTATGAATGACTATAAATAATCACGTGCGTACCATCGGGTTTTCGCACGTTTAGTGGCCGCCCTCTTGTAAAAAGAAATCATCTATCTATCTATCTATCTATCTATCTATCTATCTATCTATCTATCTATCTATCTATCAAGAACAAAAAAGAAAACTGTATAGTGACGCGTTTGGTTCCAAGAAGAAATGATTCATACAAAATAAGGCCTTTATTAATAGAATCGATCTTATTTACAAAAAATCTAAAAAAAGGTATCTATGTTTTTGTTGTGGCTTTGTTGGGGCCAGAAATAAAGACACAAATAGGGGAATTGACTCAAACAAATATATTAACAGAAATTGTAATACAAACATATACAAACGAGTGTTACAGTAAGAATGTTCGGTCCAACTGTCAGAGCTGGTTGTTGGAAACTTCACCCTCCAAAAGGCAGTACCTGCTCCTATTTATAGCTGTGAGAGTCCATGCGTGCATGGGTTAATTACAATAACACTGTTGGAAACTACTATCTAAAAGGCAGTACCTGCTCTTATTTATAGCTGGGAGAGTCCATGCGTGCATGGGCAAATTACCATAACAGTTTGGGAGGACCTTTTAAAATCAATTCACCTCAGATAAGGCAATAAGGCCACTAAGATGTAAGGGGCTACTAAGAATGAAAGAGAATGAGAAGAATTTAGAAAGAACGCGAAACGCAGTCCTAAACAAGAAATAAACCTCTACTCTCATTCAAAAGACCGGGGAGCAATCACCAGTAACAGCTTTCATAGAAACCTTAAAAATACGGAGACGTTCCGCATTTAATTAAAGACTATTGACGTTCGATATGTCTAAGTGTTTAAGTTAGCAAGTTTGCATTCAACTTTCTATCGCTTTCGTTTTTATCTTTATTGATTTTGATTATCAATCATTGTATAAGTAGCAATTTTGTGAGGAAAGGTGATATTTTGATAGGATCCTGGGCGCAAATTTACTGTTAAGGATTCCGAAATTAGTGCAGCTTTAATACAATTTCGCTTCATTTTTTTTTCTGTCAAATCAAATCGTATTATTTAATGTCTTTTGAAAGGTCTAGACTAGATTCTTTATGCAAAAAAGGCTTACCCTTTGAAGAAGGAGTGGCTCTAACTGGCACTGTAGGTTCGCTTTCACCAGCAGATGTCATGGCATTGACGGTGAATATATACTCATTATCTTCCTGTAGTCGGCTGATCACATGGCTCGTTCGAATGACTTTCAGTTCGATTGTCCGGCTTTCTTTGTTCTGAAAACAAAAGCTCTTTTTAAGACAGATATTTAATAAAACTGTTTTTAATAACCTCATAACAAGAAAATATAAATATTTTGTTACGTTAATTTCCGACGTAGGGAAAACTCAAATTCAGCTTTCGATGTCTGCGTCCCCCCCCCCGTACCCGAAAGCCGATAGGCAGTGTATAATAGATATAAAGTCTAGTTTTGCATATTTAATTTCAGTGATTATGAGGAATTTAAAGAGTAAATCGCAAACATATAATATTAGAAAAAACTGATTTTGTATATAAAAAAAAAACTCAGGATCAGCCTTGCGCTGAGTTGGAACGACTAAAGAGAACGTTGCTTTATTTTATAGGTGGAGGTTTTGGGAGACACGTACGAACGATATGCGTTGGAAAGTGGAAAGAGAGTTAAGCCTTCATTGGACCAGCTTAGTATAAATCTTATGGAACTCTCCTGTCATTATAATCATTCCACCCCCACACCGACCTTGAGTCGGGAAGTTAGTAGCTTGCATACGTAACTATCCTGATGCATCTTAATGGTCAAAATCTCGGTGGTTTCTGAGTATTTTTTTCAGAATGTGTACCTTGATATGCTTGTCAAAATTACAGTCGATGGTAATAAAATATTTTACAAGCTCCGCTGATGCCACATTACTCTGTTTGACATACCTGTTGTCATCGAATCTTTTATCTAATCTTTTTCGTTATGCAACCCACATAATTTTCACCTTCTGCAGAAATCGTGATGTTGTTTTTTGAATCTGTGATAGAATTGACTTGACTCATATTGTTGCACAACGAACAGAGTTTTCACCTTAATATTTATATCATTAATAATTACTATTAATATCAATATTACTACTACTACTACTACTACTACTACTACTACTAACAATAATGATAAATATCCTGATGACCATTCATAGCTCTCATGGCTTATGATCTCAATAAATTGGAGTTGGTAATATTTATAGTCTTCGTGAATTGACCTACTGTAAATATCCTGTTTGGTACCACATATTTTCTTGTCATTTGCCTGGCCTTAACCAGGGGTCAACAAACTGTGTATATCTGTTCATGAGCCGGAGTAGTGGGATAACATTATTCCCGGATGTTGAAAGTATTATATTTTTTGTTTGAATGTTGACAGAGCTAAGAAAACTTGGGAGTCATCAGTAGATACTTGGGACTGAGAGGACTGGACTAACAGACCTGAAGATATTTTCAAATGGGTCCCATCTGCGAGATTTTGTGCTGCTTTTGTCAAAATCTGTAGATATATCGCTCAAATTTGCCTGTGACGCAAATAAAAACAAATAAAAAAGAAATAAAAATAAACAAATAAAAATATCGCCCTGATGTTAGAATAAGATAAATTTGGGAGTCTTTTATACTGACCGGTGGTCCGTCGCTGCCGTTGGAGTAACGAATGATGTATTTTAACAGAATGCCGTTGTGTTGTTGCGGGGGTTCCCAGATAAGTTGAACACTGTTTCGATTCTTAACAATGGCTTTTATGGCTGATGGTCGACTAGGCACTGCATGGGGAAAAAAAAAAAGAATCATCAATGAAATGTTTCCATATAAGGAAAAAGTTAATCTTACCGCTGGCATTATCATTAACGGCATTTTAATATTTCCTAATTATTATTCTTATTGTTCTATACTTACGGTATATGTATTTGTCTTCAGGCTTTATTTTTTTGAAATATATTTTGCAAAGATGTATTATTTTAATAAAACATTTACCGAATGAGCCAAAAGCTGATAACGGAAGCCACGGTTCATGTTAAGAAAATAGGTTAAAAAAAATTTGTTAGAAAGATTCTGTACAAAAACTTATTCTATAAACTAAAATGAGCATTGGAAAAAAAGGTACTTAATATTTAATATAATGATATTTATCTATATATATATATATAAATTTTTACAGTGAAGAATTAAAACTTTATTACTTACAATTAGATTTTCAGTGTTTTTTTCTTAAAAATTTTTTTGTTGTTTTCCTATTTTTTAAAACGTTTTTACTTGAACCAGTTTCGCTTAGCTTTTCAAAAAGTTTTTAACTGATTCGATCTCCACGTGTTGATGCTTATATTTTGTACCAATGAAAAAAATGATAAATCAAGGGATATAACTTGCAATATATGTCGTTTATGATAAGGGAAATTTGGTAAAATCTATTTATGCAATGAATTAAGTATGGGTTTGAACTTGTACATGGAAAATGTTTTCGAATTAATCCGTGTTTAATCAGTGGTTCTGTAGTCGCACTGGTAGGATGTGAAGACACTAACATTTGGCAGATATTGTCCTTCGCATTCCTCTATATGTTGACTGAGGGGTACTTTTCTGGTGTGGGAATCCCTAATTTGTTGGCGATGAACTGTCATCCTTTTCCGGAGTGAATGGACAGTTTGACCAATGTAATGCTCCTGTCAATCTTTCCATGTAATTATGTATATTAAATTCTCTGAGTTGCACGAGAAATCGTTTGTAATTCTAAATTTTGATCTGTCTTTGAACTGAAATTCATGACCCTCTAATAGGTAGTTGCATAGCCCGCAAAGAAGTGGTCGATTGCATTTTTTGAATTTATATATATATATAAAAATATAAAGAAAGAACAGTAAGATATATAATCCGGTGTTCTTATAGATATTTTTATTTTTACAAAATAGTGCTCAATGTAAATTTACAGAGCATTAAGCGAATTTAAGGATGAAATGGAACTAATGTCTTTAATTTAATTACAAAATTAAATTCGGGTCTTTTATCTTCCATTTTTGAAACATGGTTTGAACTGTGTAGCGAAAAAATCATATTTTAAATCAATTAATTTATATATATATATATATATATATATATATATATATATATATATTACTATGAATTATTCATACAAAAAATAGATTAGTAAAGTTAATGATATAAAATGGCGAAATCCCTTCGCTAACAAAATGTTAAAGGTGCATTAACGTACAAATCACTCGATGAATGTTATGATCCTTGTTTTTTATATAATTATAAGCTGTATACAGTCTTTCTTAAATACGCAAGTACTTTCGACTGTACATTCAGCCATCTTCAGGCACGGGAATTATTTTGTTTTATTTGTTGAACTATTTAGTTCATGCAACATTGATTGATAAACTCCTACAACAAAAAACTTACTCAAATTGCCATATTATTAAAAAAAAAACGCACTCTCTTAAATTTTCAAAAAAAAAAAAAAAATTTTAGCGTTGCAACTGCACGCTCCAAAAATTTGTATCCGTTATCAATAACACATTTAAATAAAAACACACAATTCGATTCGCATTATTTTTTTTTCCATTTCGGATGTTACCTGAATTTTACCAAAAACAAAATAATTTCCATTATTATAGAAAAGAAAAAAAGTTCAAATATCTATATATTATTCCAGGATCATTTTCAACTTATTCGAGATGATCTTAACCCTCTAACCTTCTAACCCTCTTTCATGGTGTTATAAAGTGCCTCAGAAATTTCATTTTCAAGTCTTTTTTCACTGTTCTTTGAACTGTCATAGTTGAAACTCCTCTCTCATGTACCAGACGCCTTATGCATTGAGTTGGATCTTTTCTAATTGATCTCTTTAACTCTAAATTGAAATGATGATTCCTCTTTCTGCTGTGACCTTCTGATCCAGTTTACATCTCTAATGTTCCCTCTTTTTAAAACTTACTCAGGGTTCTCTTGATGTTTTTTGATATATATATATATATATATATATATATATATATATATATATATATATGATTAAATACATGTCATGGGTCCTTACCTATAACTACAGAATGAACTCTTCCTAACACTATATATATATTAGGCCTCTCAGAGAGAGAGGTCGAATCGAGTCGAGTCGATAGTATTTCACTCCAAATCAGACTGACAGTCATACTAACTCCTTCCACAACTTGTATTATTATTTCGTGTAATATACCTTCGTTATTTCTACTCTTGTGTTCGTGTTGTTCTTCCTTGGTCCTGACCTGGACCATAAAGATACAAATAATATTTATGACAATCAATCCTTCCGATATAAGACAATAAATAAAACATATTTACCGTCTTCATGTGTTCGCACGTAAATCGGTTCGCTTCGGGCTCCTTCGCCCATTCTTGTGAAAGCAAGAACCTCGATGCTATAATTGGTATATTTTTTGAGATTGTAAATAGTAACACGAAACTGGGACGTCCTCACCTGACTGGCTTCGGTTTCATCTACAAAAGACAGAGGGAGAAAGAAATTTGTATTTTGAAATTGGTCAAAGAATTTATATCTTATCACTATTTCATAAGTACAACATATTATTATTATGATTTATATCATATCAATCTTATTATTATTACTATTATAATTATTATTTATATATTATAACTAGTTCGTTATTATTATTATTATTACTATTATTATTATGTATTATCATTGTTTTATTATTGTCTTATTATTAATAATATATAATCCTATATTATTATTATAATCATATTATCACTATTTTATTATTACATATATCCGATCCCTATTTTATTTGTATAATATATTTATTATTGTTTATATGTAATTACTACTTATTATTAATATTATTATTACGATTACAATTATTTCTCATATCTCATTACTAGTATATTATTATTAATTTTATATTAGCATTTTTAATATTATATTATTATTAATAATATCTAATCAATAATATTATCATATTTTTATTCATTTGTTATTATTAATTATCATCATTGTATAATTATTCATATTTTATCAGAATATTATTATAATATTATTATTATTATTATTATTATCTGATCGCTATTTTAATGTTATAATATACCGTGATTATTATTCGTATCTTTTAACTATTTTATTATTATTCATATATTATTTTATTATTGTATTATGATTAGTTATATCTAATCACTATATTATTATATTATTACTATTTTATTATTATGATATATATATTCTTCTTATTATTTTATCACTATTTTATTATCATATATTATTATTACTTTTATCTGATCATTTTTTTATTATTATGACAATAATATTGTTAATTGTATCTTACCACTATTCTTCTTGCTAAAATAAGAATTATATTTATTTTATTATTATTATTATTATTATTATTTTATTATTATTATAGTCTATTCCCATTTTCCTTAATTGAAATACCTGTGCATATGTTCATACAATCCGTGATAACACTGGGTGGATTTAGCAATTAATATTTTTAGAATAATAATACAATAATAATAATGTTTAATTAATATATTTAAAATAATAATACAAGCAGATAATTAAATAAAAATAAAGTTGCATTGGATGACTGACCTTCGTCTGTTCGCACTTCTTTGTAGAGAACTTTGTATCCCTGGAGGACACCTTGCATCGTATAATAGGGTGACTCCGCCCATGAGATTTCAATGCTTGTCGAACTGAACGCACGGGCCTTAACGTTTTGGGGCGGAAGACTAGGTACTAAAAGAGAAACAAAAAGTTTTAAATTTGCCAAATGTAAAGCAACCATTATAAAGACTTTAAACTATCCCCCCACTACTTTTAAGTTACTTCCAGGTAATTCGATCCCATATTAAACCCCAAGGGTAACCCGAATCTAATTTCACATAATTATTACACTAGCATTACGCAATATTTACTTATCTTTCCCCAGTTGTCGGACGTGACATATGTTCTGTTTAGCTCATATGCAAACGTATGGACCAAGTACTGATGCTGCTATCCGCCAAGCCTCTCATTTTAATATAATGCGGGAGGTGCTGCCGAAGAGTTGAAACCTATCGTCAAGTTCACACTCACCCACCGGTCTTTTAACAGGAATAGAGTTTTATCCCTTGTTTCCTGTTTAGGATTGGGTTTCTGGTTCCTTCATCTAAAGTTTTTTCATTCTCTTTCGCTACCAGTACTCCTTGCGTCATGGTGGCGTTATTGCCTTGATTGGGGTGAAATGATTAAAAAAAATATTCAAGCTTCATTTCAGAATCGTGAATTGCCCAAAGGCTTTGAGTGGTTTATTGAATAATTGATTGATTCGTTTTTTTCAGCTTATCAATCCTTTGAGGGGTTATTTAAAGCCAGAAAATATTTTTAGATTGTAAGAATTTTTTTCACTGGCTGAGATAAAAATTGTTTATTAATACGACTATTACTAATTAAACCATAGCTGGGGGAGAAAAGGTAGATCCATACCTTTTTTCAAGAGTGTTCGCACGTAGGTGAATATAACGAACACAGCGGGAATTGGAACTCGATTGGCAATCTCAAACCATTATCCATTATATCACCCACACATCCAAGCTTACAGAACATGACATTCACAAGCGGTCACCCATTTCAACGCTAACCAGGCTCAAAGTTGCTTAACTTCGGTGATCGAATGGATAACTGTGTTTCAATGGGATGTGGCCTTAAACCACACTCCGAAGGTAGAAACACGGCGTAGAGGAGAACAGTTACCACACATGATTTTTAGCTGATTAAGGCAGGGTGAAATGCAAGGCATTTTTTATGTAGGGTACCCGTAGGCGAAAATGTTTTATGTGGAGTACTCATAGGAAAAATGTTTTATGTGCGGTATCCATACGCAAAAATGTTTTAGTTGGAGTACGCATCGGCGAAAATGTTTTCTGTGGGGTACTCATAGGCAAAAATGTTTTATGTGGGGTACTCATAGGCAAAAAAGTTTTATGTGGGGTACTCATAGGCAAAATTGTTTCATGTCGGGTACTCATACGCAAAAATGTTTTATGTGGAGTACCCATCGGCGAAAATGTTTTATGTTGGGTACTCATACGCAAAAATGTTTTGTCGGGTACGCAAAAATGTTTTATGTGGGGTACCCATATGCTAAAATATGCATATAAGCCAAGGGAAATTATTGCCCAGTCCTGATAACTACTGCTACGTTAACGTCGATATTACAACGAGCTCACCTCGGTTGGTGCAATGAGCAAGTTGTTGCTGCTGGGTTAGAATCCCCAAGACTTGGCGTCTTCTCTCATAATGGTATATCGATGAGAAGTTCCACGCGAGCCATTTTTTTTCGCAAACCACTGCCCTGTGGAACCGACTACCAACCTCTACAATCTTAAACTGTTCAAGGCTAGGGTTAACCTTTATCTTTCACTCCTATACGCACAAATTTCCTCCTAACGTAACTCTATCCCTCGAGTGGTGTCCCCCCGTGCCTTGTAAAGAGTGAACTTTACTGTAAAAAAAAAAAAATACACGACGAGGCAAAAGTCGCGCACCATAAGAGTTAATTTATTAATCATATTTCTAAAATCTAATTTGTTTTGATAGGCCCTATTGAGCGACCACCGAAGTCACCAGACCTCACACCCATGGATTATTTTTTTCTGTAGGGCATTTTGATACCAGTTGTTTTTAGACGCACTCAAGAATTATTGAGAAAATTAAATAAATAAATAAATATGAATGCATTAAAATGACAGAGAATACTCTCTGACGTGAATCATGCAGGAAGTGAATTGAAATATGTTTTGAAAAAGAAGGAGGAAGACATTATGTATTGCACATATAACAATTAAATAACTTACGATGTGTAATTATACTTTTAATAAATTATCTCTGTGGTGTGTGAATTTTGACTCACCTTGTATATAATAATATTTTTGATGAAGCATTGTTATTATAAAATTTCTTACACTTCTTATTATTGCTTATTTACCCTTAGTATGGACAAGAATACTGAGGAAGGTGCTGGAAATTTGATGAGAAATACTCTCACCTTATCTTTAGCGATATTTCGTGTGTGTGTATGTGTGTGTATAAAAGAAAAAAATATTAGATCGCATGAGAAATTGTATAAAAACTAAATAAAACACTGTGTCTGTCTATTCAATGAAATGTGCTTGAAAGAAGGATTGCTACCTAAATACAGAAATTATATATATATATATATATATATATATATATATATATATATATATATAATATAATTCGCTTGAGGATGAAATGGAACTAATGTCTTTAATTTAATTACAATTAAATTATGTTGGAATGTTCACTTACCGTCCTCTAAAGTGAAAGCAGTCACATCAGCCGATATGGGCCCCATACCCTTTCCATTGTAGGCGCGCACATGAAGATCGTAGCGTGTAAACTTGAGCAAGTTTTTCACCTGCAGCTCCAGATCGCTGTTGTTCTCAGTGAGTATCTGGGTATACTCGTATGCCTCGCTAGAGTTGTGTCGCTTGAAACCAACGTGGTAACCAATGATTTTGCCATTCTGATTTTCGTACAACGGTGGCTAAAGAAAGAAAAGTCCCACATGAATAAAGAAGTAAAAAAAAAAAAATAATTATGAGTAATTAGCATTTAGCTGATTTTGGCACAAAGCCACTTTTCGGGGACAGTGCTTGATTTGCAGCGAGCATTTCATTAGGGACGTCTTCATTGCTTAAAAAAATGAGATACTTATTTTTATTTGAAATTTAAAAAAGAACGAAAAATGCGGCAATAAGCTTCGAACACGCATTGGATTATCGAAAAGTTCCCCAAACGAAAATTATTAAGAAACACGACATTCTGGTTAAAAACAAAGAAAAGCGGGTCGCATTCCTCTGTGATATTCATCCTCTTACATAGCAGAAAATGCTGGACAATCTCTGCACAGATGGAGTGGAACTTGAAGGCAGCGAAAATTAGGTTCTGCAGAAGGATATTGAGAATTCCATGGACGGAGCAATGGTAACAACAAGAAAATGGCAACAAAAAGAACGCTTATACTAAGAATCACGAAGAAAGAGCTGAAAAATATTGAAAACATAATGAGGAACGAGCACTTGGAAAACTTAACACTCACAGGGCCTATCGAAGGCAAGAGAGGTAGGAGAAAACTGCGACTCAAATACTTGAAGTGCTTGTGGGAATGGATAGCAAAACAGGGGGTGGGAGATTTTGCAAAGGGAGAAACACTATCCTCCTCTCCATTGCCATAGCCACAACATTTCGGCCTCTGTACGTTCCGGATTTCTTCAGGTGATTGGTTAGATCCAGGCCACAACAGTGGTGAACGAAAACTAGAAGTGCTGAGTTATAGGGAAATAACTGAAGTATCCGGAAGGGGCATGGCACTGGAAATAGAACAATCTACCCCGGTGAACGAAATAAAGGTTTCGGTTCAAAATTTCTATCAATCGCCTGATGAATGCCAGGTAGTACAACGGCCGAAACGTTGTGAATATGACACTGAAGATGAGGATAACAGTCCCAATAATGTAAATGATGCAAGGCTCTAAATACTTATCTATTCTGTAATATACCCAAAAATGACTATAATTTTGTTAGTGCCACAGCCTGATCTTGACCGTTCATTAAATATATTCACGAAAATTTAATTGACGGCAATAAGCAAACATGACTCGAGTTGCCATAATAACGGAATATCACATTAGTAAATAGGGATGATCAGGTTACTAATACAACTTTTTTATTTCTTTTGCATTGGTATTAAATTTTTTTTTTAAATAGTTTTACTTGTAATGGAGTATTGATTGATTGATTCTTTTACACTATGTCAACATTTGTAGGTTATTTAAATCCAGAATTATTTATATTGTAAGAATAGTACCACGGCTCTCAAGTCCTGTAGTCCCCACAGATGAGTATGTTACCACGGCTCTCAAGTCCTGTAGTCTCCACAGATGAGTATGTTACCACGGCGCTCAAGTCCTGTAGTCCCCACAGATGAGTATGTTACAACGGCGCTCAAGTCCTGTAGTCCCCACAGATGAGTATGTTACCTCGGCTCTCAAGTCCTGTAGTGCCCACGGCTCTCAAGTAGACACACTGAAGTGTATGAAGCCATGGTTCTCAAGTCCCGTAGACTCCCAGAGGAGTATGTAACCAAAAATGTGCGTAAATTACCAGGGAAATATGGGATGGGGGGCACAATTCCCAGGTACCGTAATCTCCTTGAGGAGAATGGGGTTAAAGTTCTCAGTACGCACGGCGTTGCCGTTATGGTTTCCACTACAGTTAAGTCTTAACCGGATAGAATTGCTAGCCCCATGTTCAACCACTTTTGGAATTCAGAGTTGGACCTCTCCTAGAATGGTTG
>CAHIKZ030000188.1:342500-420000 GCA_903632075.3 Acanthosepion pharaonis | reverse complement strand
GGAAGACCACTTGCCATCCAAGGTTATAGAACCCGGTATGACCTGCTATTTACCCATAGTTGAGGGGAGAAACAGAGGATTCATACCTTTCCTAATGTTATTAGCACGTAAGTGAATATAAGTCAGTTATCATAACAACAAAAAGATAATTAGAGAACTAGAACGGATTATTGTAAATTGGCATAATATTATTTAATGAAACATGCTTGCATGAAGGTATGCTTCCTATACACACACACACACACACACACACACACACACACACACACACACACACACACACACACACACACATATATATATATATATAAATATAAATATAAAATAAAAAGGCTTTAAACATTATCCTGGTTATAATTTATTACATTGGAATCGTAATTACGATCCAATTCATCAGACCTACAAATTCAAAAAAAGAAATCAGAAAAAATACTCTGGGAATAAAAAAATAAATTTCGCGAGAGTGTATGTATGAGAGTGGGGGACAAATGTGAGAAGTTCTAGAGAGGGGTAACAGACGAAAGAAGAAGAGGAAGGCCTTAAAGTAAAGGTGGGGATTAAGATTTAATAGAGAGTAATTCAAAAGAGAAGTTAGAAGACGGTTTAAATGAGTGAGATACAGATAAAGTTGAAATATGTGTCTGATGAATTGGATCGTAATTACTATTCCAATGTAATAAATTATAACCATGGAATATTAGTGTTTAAGCCTTTTTATTATATCCTTACTCTGTCCTGGAGTTCTACCTGGATTCTATCCTCTTGGAAACTTTTATATATATGTGTATGTATGTATATGTATATATTTGATATATATATATATATATATATATATATTTATATATTAAGAAATGGACAAAGTCCGACAATTTATTTATTAAAGACATTTTTATGTTTAACGTTCTTTTTTATAGATACAAGTATTTAAGTAAATGCTCTGTTTATAATAAACAGTATTAAATAACATTTACCGGCCTGAATGTCCGAGAAATTTTCATAGAACAAAGGACGAATATTTTCTATGAAAATTTCTCGGACATTCAGGCCGGTAAATGTTATTTAATACTGTTTATTATAAACAGAGCATTTACTTAAATACTTGTATCTATAAAAAAGAACGTTAAACATAAAAATGTCTTTAATATATATATATATATATATATATATATATATATATATATATATGTGTGTGTGTGTGTGTGTGATGATAACCACTATTATATATATATATATATATATATATATATATATATATATCAATGAATCATTCTTACAAAAAGTAAATTAGTAAAGTTAATGATATAAAATGGCGAAATCACTTCGCTAACTAAATTTTAAAGATGCATTAACCAACTAACCTCTCAATGAATGTTATGATCCTTGATTTTTAAAATTATAGACTGAAGACCTAATGGAGTTTATAATTAGTGTATTAGGAGGACCTAATGCAGTTTATAATTTTAAAAAACAAGGATCATAACATTCATCTAGTGATTGGTAGGTTAGTTTTGTTAGCGAAGAGATTTCGCCATTTTATTTAATTTATATTACAATGAATCATTCATAAAAAAGTAAATTAGTAAAGTTAATACTTTACTTATTCACTTTTTGTATGAATGATTCATTGTAATATAAATTAAACTGCACCACATATTTGATATATATATATATATATATATATATATATATATATATATATGTGTGTGTGTGTGTGTGTTGTTTTGTGTGTGTGCGTTTGTGTGTATGTGTGTGATAAGGCACGGTGAGTGCTGGTGTTAAAACAGTGACTGATGTAAAATAAGAGCTAAAACTTATATTAATAGGTCCGTTTTGAATGAGGGGCTTTGGTTTATTATCCGGCGCTTGAGGCGTCCTCAGAAGGGGAAGTGCCAACGGGGCTTGGGCAATTTTTCCACGGTGTTGCTGTTAAAAACCACTTTAAACCACGACCGTGTGTCACATTCGGTAGAGACGTGGGCGCAGAAAAATATCCCCGGTCACAATGTGTGAGAAGATTGTGGCCGAGACTGAACGTTAATAAGAAAGCCTCATAAAATTGCAAGAATATCTCGTCTAAAATATTCAATCAGAAATTTAATGCTGTTTCTGCTACGATAGCCCTTCCCTAATTAAAAAAAAAAAAAAAAAATGAATAAATACAAAATACGGCGGGAAATTTCCATGATGGTCAAGAACGCTCTCCTCTCATGAAATGCCTGAAAGCAATCATCCATTATTCATAGGGTGAAATTAAATTGTTCACCTCCGATCAACATTCAAGTAAGTCGATCCCCCAAGCATTTTTGGATACTTTTTGACGAGCTGATTGCGAAGCCAATCGCCAACATTCATTCAGATTTTCACTCGATTTTCACTTTTATCAGATAAGATTTGAATCTGCGTCAGCATTTGTGTTCTGTAAGAGCTTCGATTAATTACTTCTACTTACAAAGCGATTGATTCTTTGCGTTTCTTTGGTAAGCATAGAATTCGGAAGAACTGCGGAAGGAAGATTTTGTAACTTGGTTTAGTATTTGAAATCTTGGCTAGAAAATGGCCCCTCTGGTGACAGTGGGGAAAGGCAAACCATTCTCAACCTCAGGGGAGGTTTATCTCAATTAGTTATCCCTTTTTCTGTCATATCGAATCGTTAAAATTACTCAATCACAATTCACTCTCTCCGTCAAACTGTATTCGTATCTATCTATCTATGCGTTAACATCTCTCAATCTCGCTCTATCTTTTCAAACATATTTTTCTCTATTTCAGTCTGTTCATTATCTATCTATCTATCTATCTATCTATCTATCTATCTATCTATCTATCTATCTATTGCAGTCTGTTTCTATCTATCTATCTATCTATCTATCTATCTATTGCAGTCTGTTTCTATCTATCTATCTATCTATCTATCTATCTATCTATCTATCTATCTATCTATGTGTTTAGATCTCTCTATCCCTCGTTATCTTTTCAAATATCTTTTCTCTCTCTTTTTCAATCTGCTCATATCTATCTGTCTATGCGTTCAATTCTCTCTCTCTTTATTTATCCAAATATATTTTTCTCTATTTTAACCTATCTATCTATCTATCTATCTATCTATCTATCTATCTATCTATCTATCTGTTCAAATCTCGCCCGTATTCTCTCTAGAACTTTGCTTTGTTTCTTGTGAAAATAGCAACATTATTTTTTGGCCCTAGAATTAATTCTGAAGTTGAACAAATGTCTTTCCCCTCTTGGTTCTCACATAACGATATCATTTGCTAAAGAAAATCGTAAAAAAAAAAAAAAGAATTTATTACGCGAATCCAAAACAAAGAAAATCGTGTTTAGATTGAGAATAATTATCAACACATCAGAAAATTCTGAAGTGAATCAAGCTGATTCCATATTTGAAACTCTATTTTCACCTGAAACTTTTCTACACGCCTCATATTGAAAAAATGTTCCTTTTGTCACAGGTACACTTCACGCTGAATCAATCGTGACATGCATAATTTTATTGCAGGAAGGATCTCTGAGACCGTGAGAAGTAAAATGTCCCGATCTCATTGAGTGAAATATGTAAATCAATATACGGATACATCCACACAATGTTCCCCACCAAACTTATCGATCTGCCAGTAATTGAGATTATAATGCCTATTTGCCAAGTAATCAAGTTACTGAGCGTCTCGGCTTCTTGTGAACCACCCAAGAATCGATTTTCATACACTATGTCCCTCTAGGATATAGGTGATCATGGCTCTCCATATCGTCCCATTTTAAATATTCTATCACCATTACTATAGAAAATGATTCAACGGGCAAATACATTTATTAGCTTCATCACCTTAGATATTTACAATTAGGACCCAACGTGCTACGTACACAAGCTCAACTCATCCACATTACTTTCGTATCTCTTTGGTAAAGTGGATGTTCAACTGTGACAAATTCTTTCCCAGATGTTTTTCTGACCACTCCCGGCTTACGGCCGTACCATGTTGAAACACCGGTTTTCGTACGTTCACCGAAGTTAAACACCTGATCAGTACCTATATGGATGAGCGATTGGGAATACCAGGTGCTGAAAGTTTAAATGTGCAGGTGAGTTTTATGGATATTGGTTTGGTTTGGTTTGAATTGGTTTCTTTTACGGCATATTAATGTCAATGGTTTATTTAATGCCGACAAGATTTTTAGGTTTGGTTTAGTTTGTTTTACGGCATATCAACCTGAATGGTTTATGTAATGCCGACGTTTTCTATAAATATTTTCATGAAAATTGTTCGGCGAGCTATTTGCTGTGGTACCTCAGAATACTATAATACCCCAGAATCTCCATGGAGTCCTACAGAGACAGATACTCAAAGGGATACTTTCCCGGTTATTTCAATCTTAAGCACTTCAGGTCACAGGTCAACTGCGATATATTTTCAACACCCTCATTCAGTAACCATCTAACACCAAGGCATTGTACTGAGTCAACAGAACTAAAAAAAAAAAAAAAAGATGTGCCAGCAAAAGGAGAAATTGATTCATGCTTTAATTTCCACACAGCCACGTCGCAAACCCATCGCTATTTCTATGTCAAATGTTCAGATGAGCGCTCCATTCTTTGGTTACACCAGTTCAGACATTTACATGCGATGTTACATCCACGGAATCAAATCACCCTCGTTTCCTTTCTAATCCAATTGTAAGAAGGAAGTTTTAAATGCTTTTCCAAAGAATCATTACTTTGAAAATAAACTTCCGCGTTGATACTTCCCTGAGAACAATCAAATCAAAAACAAATCGTTATCCATTCACTCTATCCTCAAAATCTTCACTTTCTATCAACTCATCTTACATTCATATTGCAAACCGAATTCAGTAACCCTTTCGATTCTGTGGATCTCGAGTTTTGCATCTGGCGAAATTTAGTAAAGAAATGTCTCGAAGGGACATTGCACACCCAGAGAGATTAAATTCTTTTACCTGAGAGATTTTTATATTGCAAGATGTAAGCCGTTATTCGACTATTGCCATTATATGGTTGTTTCCATGAAACAGTCACTGTCTGACTTGTCCGATTCTCCATCTTCAAAGCGATTGGTCGTTCTGGTGGCTCTACAAAGAAAACAAACAATAAAATTCAAATAAAATAAAAGAATAACACTTCCGGTAAAACATAATATCTCTGATTGGAATATGCACGTATTTACAAAGATTGATGAAATGTTCTCGGCTCAACCAAAATCAGTATTTCATTCATCAAAGATGAAAGTCCGAGAAATTTTCGGATCCGCCACACACACACACACACACACACACACACACACACACACACACACACACACACACACACACACACACACACACATATATATATATATATATATATATATATATATATATCAAAGTGAGCAGAATTCCTGTCCAAAAAACACTGAAGAATTAACTCCAGTAATAATTATTTTAAAAGATCTAATGTAAATGCGCAAGGCTTATCAAAGATCGACTCGGAATTTCGAAATTTTTCACTGGTAAGTACAACATACAAGAATAGGGAATCAGGAGACTCCGAGTCGACCTCCGATAAATAATGTGAAAAATTACTTTTGATATAATTCTTTCTATCTATCTATCTATCTATCTATCTATCTATCTATCTATCTATCTATCTCCGACACTTTTAATATCTCTCTATATATCTATTTATTTATTTATTTATTTAATTTAATTCAATGTTATAGGACTTATGGCAAACAACACTTCACAAAAATGTCTTTTTTCCCTTTTTTAACAGCACAGAATAAATGCTTAGGACCATGCATAAATATTTCTTTCTGGATCCAAATTTCAACTTTTTGAAGTGTTTGGACTTGTGATTTGTTTATAGTTCTCGCAAAAGCAGGGCAAACTAGATTCCTGTATATATAAAAACTTAAAGAAAAGATATGCAAAAAAAAACAAAAAAAAAAACAATTGCAATTTTATTAAATTTATTGGTTATTTTAAACATTAAATTCTTTTTTGACATAGTGGGAGTATTTTGTATGTTAAATAATAAAACTTTTAGTTTTTTCAAAGAGATTAATTAAAATTTATTGTACTAAGCTACACATTCTCGTAAAACCATCTGTACTTTGTACCCGCTTCCCTGTTTGCATTTCTTCCCAAAATTTGGTTTCGATCGATCAATATATGGCAAATTTAGAGGGTATGGTGGACGCAATAACAGAAATCAGAGAATTTTAGATATAGATATTATAATGCGCAAATCTTTATAGTTTAAAAATACTGACCAACCACAATGAGGCGACGCGTTGTCTCTCCAAATCCGTATTTGTTTTCAGCGTTACACACGTAAACACCGCTGTCTTCTCGTCTTGCTCTCGTCACGTGCAGCCGAGATGTCGTGTCGATATTTTCGACCCTCATTCTGTTGGAAAAGAAGAAAGCAAGAAATAAAAACACGAATTCTTTGGGCATCGCTAAAAAATGATACGATGTTTGACAAGAAGCAGCCACAAGGAAAAGAGAAAACGTCAAAGAAATAGCAATAATTGAATTTGGGATTATGATGCGACGAAGCATTGTCAGCCATGATTAATTTTTGACTGACATTAGAGTTATCCTAATTACACTTGCTTTTTATTACATTAAAAATATTAGTCGCAATAGTAAATCTGGCATTTCTGACAAAGTTAACCTGGCTGTTGCTCTCGAAAAGGACTTCCAATCTGTGGTTGACTGAGGAAAGAAATGGTTTGTAAACTTTAATGCTTTCAAAACAAAACTGCTTTCATATATCTACCATAGAGAAACCTCTCTGCCTCCTATCAGCAGGACTGATGCTCAACTGAACGAGAGCGTATCTCTCTCTCTCTCTGCCTTCTTGGTTTCACGCTTTCCACTGACTTGAGGTGGAACAACTACATTGAATCAATAGCTTCGTCTGCCGCAAGGAAAGTTGGTTATCCGTGTCGTGCCAGAAGATTTTTCTCCATCTTTCAAATCTACAAATCAATCATTCGTCCTTGCATTTAATACTGTTGACACAAATGGTCCGGTATCCAAGCTGTTCATCTAGAGGTCCTCGACAAAATCCAGAGATGGATATGCAATGTGATAGGTCCTGATCTGGCATCTCGTCTACAGACACTTTCTCACATCTATCTATCTATCTATCTATCTATCTATCTATAAAATATAGCTTTATGGTATACTATATTTTTGAGTTAGCATGCTAAATATGGATATTGAAGTCAATATCCAGAGGTGACAGTTTGTTTCATGCTAAACCCACTGTCAGGCCAACCGCTTTTAGCATGAAAGATTATATATATATATATCTGTGTGTGTGTGTGTGTGTGTGTGTGTGTGTGTGTGTGTGTGTGTGTGATCGGTAAATTGTCGCCATTTTATAGTTGTTTGCTTTTTTGTCGACTGCTTAGTATAGTAGGGTCGTTAGGGCACCGACCGTGAGAAAAAGATCACCAAATCGCTGACTCAGCCAGAAATTTGGAAACATCGTGCTTTACTGCTTGGCATACGCACTGCAAGCTCCAGTACCAAAATTTTAGAGAGTTTGAATATCAATCTGAGGATAGTGCAGAGGATTCGGAAAGAGTTAGATGAGTCTAATGATGATTACGAAGGTTCGGCATCTCGGAGAAGTCACTCTGATCATTCGGATAAGAAAAGAACTCCCGAATTTGTTGGTGAAGGCCTCAGACTCAACACGGAGAACTGCTTTGAGGAAGTAGTGTTACCCTGGGTCAAGAGGGTCTCTGCTGGGAGACCCTATCTCTGGAAACAGGACTCTGCGTCACGTCACACAAGCTGAGCACAATCATGGATATCAGACAATTTCTACGACCATATTACGTCTTACATCCGGCCAACTAACTTCCAAAACAGCAACCCCCTTGATTATTGTGCGTGGGGCGCAATTGTGCGAGAGACCAAAAAATTCCTTGTAACACTAACGATAAACTGAAGGCAAGGATTATGGCAGCATTCACTAACTTGACCAGAAGAGCTGCAGGAGATTCCGAAGTCATCTGGAGGCTGTGGTTAAATACAATGGCGATTCTATTGAATACATTTACTCCTTTGTGTTTTAAGATATTTTTGTGTCATTTTGGTAAATATATCTGTTAAAATGAGATATCAGTATTATTTTCATTTTTGTGTTATTTAGACAAATATTTATCCATCGCACTCCATATATATATATATCAGTGTGTTGTGAATTTAACGCATGTATGCGTAATGAGGTATGACAATCTAATTCCCGGAAAGCCTGTAGCGTATCGCTAATGTAATGAGTTAGGTAAACTTCCATATACAACTACGTCCGAGCATCTTTCCAACTATTGCTATTTTGAGACGTAGACCTGATGAGTCGTTCTTTGCTGAGCATTAGAGGAGGTTGTACTTGTTCATGTTATAAAAAGTTTCCGGAGCAGGATATTAGTATTGTTTGTTTGTTTTTTTTTTTATTACGGACATTGGTACAACTGCTCATGAAAGCTAGCATATCGTAAAAACTTCTATGAAGGAATCGAATTTAAATGTCATAGGCGGTTCCATGAAAGGCGAGAAGTGGGGAGACGAAAACACTAAGAACTTGTGTAATTATAGACAGAATACGAAGGAATAGGAACTGAATATGAAGAGGAAAATTGTGCGCCATTGGAATGAGAAATATATCCTTGAAGATGGCGCCTCGAAATTTGACTGATGAATAGAAACAACGTCTTCCCTCATGTTTCTTTCAAATTTTTAGATGCAGCTGTGTTTGGCAGGGTCATTAGCAGCGAAGAAACATATAATGTACTACCCTCCCTGACGTTCAACAACACTTGGCGGAATTACTTCTTTTTTCTTTCATTTTGCCTTCACAAAATAGCGATGATCAGAATTTTAATAAAACACAAACATACAGAATTTATTTTCTTTGTCCATAAAACTAATATATACCGAAAAGGCATATATTTGTTCGAAGTAACAAAGTAGTTGTTGACTTCTGTAACCGGGCAGGACAATCTAGCAGGTAACCGTAATGGACTGGTCCTCGTCGTAGTGGTAGGCAATAGGCAAAGACTATAGGCGTCGTCAAAAGCGTCGTCATGTACCTCCACATCAGTCTGTATTTATGGCTGACACCAGCCAATCATATTACTGTGAGGGGGAACCCAGGTGTATGCGTATTCATTACATCAAGAATTAACAACAAATTTGCTTTTAGAGCACACTGGTCTCTCGAAAGGCATACTGCATAGTTTCGTAACCGAAACTTAAACAAAACAATTTCTAAACTATGCACATATGCCTTTCGGGAAATCAGTGTGCTCTAAAAGCAAATTTGTTATCAATAATTAAGAACAAAGAAAATAAAATCCTGTTTTATTAAAATTCTAATCATCGCTTTTTAAAAGAATAGATATGGCCGAGGGAGTCAGCTGACCTGAGGTGGAACAACTACATTGAATCAGTAGCTTCTTTTATCGCAAGGAAACTTGGCTCCCTGTGTCGTGCCAGAAGGTTTTTTTTCTCGCCTGAGTCTATCCTACAAATCTAAAAATCAACCATTCGTCCATGCTTTGAATATTGTTGCCATATATGGTCTGGTGCCCCCGCTGTTCGTCTCGGCGTCCTCGACTAAATCCAGGGACATATATGCAATGTGATAGGTTCTGATCTGGCAACTCGTCTGCATTCACTTTCTCACAGATGTGCTGTGGCTTCTCTCTGTCTTTTCTACAAATATTTCCATGGCAACTTTTCTGACGAGCTACTTTCACTGGTTCCCAAATTGCATGAATTTAAGCGTGCTACTAGATTGGCATCTCAATCCCACCCGTTCACTGTCGAAACGGTTAAATGTAGCCGTCTCTTTTACCATTCCAACAGCTTCTTTTCCCGGACTTCCCGACAGTGGAACTAACTTCCTCTTTCTTGCTTACATGATAACTATGATCTTCAAATATTTAATAGTAATGTCAATCGACATCTTCTGATGCCTTGATTCCGATCGCCCTCCTTCTCTATATCCTTTCCTCAAACACCACTTTTTACTTTTGCTCTCACTTTCTGTAACCCTTGCGTGTGTTAGTGGCACTTAGTGAAATGCTTGCTTGTAGTGAATATATATATTATATATATATATATATATATATATATATATATATATATATTTTTAGTTGGATTGATTGATGTGAGATGTAAATATGTTAGCTCTATCACTGATATTGAGCGCTTTCAAATAAGTACAGCGCATATATAATATATAAATAATGTATATAAAAATTACATATATATATATATATATATATTTATATAGATACACATTTCATTTTACACACACTCACACACACACACAGATATATATATATATATGTGTGTGTGTATATATATATATATATACAGAGAGAGAGAGAGAGAGAGAGAGAGAGAGAGAGAGAGAGAGAGAGTATATCGACGTCAAAGGCATACACATTATTTTGAGAAACCGTTATTTTTTGGCCGGCACGAAAGTTAAATACTGCCAAAGTATCTTTATTGTTTGTTTTTACCTTAAAAAGATCTTTACTCACATATTTTGTCTATGGTATTCTTAGCATTTGTTGGTAGAATCACATCTCAGTCCCTTTAGGGTAACTCGCCATCATTCATTGCCATATCGGAGACTAGATATTACATGGCACTTCAGCAAAAATCTAACAATATTTTTCGTCTCTTAATACTTTAAGTAGTTTCTAATAAAAATCATCTTTCGTTTAATTCTTTTCCACCTTCGGATTTCTGTATGCCATTTGTCGTAGTCTCTTTGGTAAAATTATTTAAAGTATTTAGATAATGGGTGACTTTTTCACGGATTAAAACGTCGAGACAAACAGCTGGTGATTAACGAGAAACATAAATTTAATCAAATAAACATTCAGGGCATGACTCACCTGGGATTCACTTGGCTGTTAATTGTATCCGAACCAAAACGCCAGGTGACAAATATCGGTTTGTCGCCGCTGGCAGAACATTCCAAGGTCGTGTTTTCCGACCTTTTGACGGTATAATTTTTCTGCACGTCGTCTGTATATCGAGCCGGAACTAAAGAAAAATCAAATAGAATGAATAGAATTAAAGCGTAAAATTTTAAGTGATAATTAAAAGTGAAATTTAAATATTTCGTGATGTAAAAATACATTCAAAAACCACCTTTGATATTTCTTTAACCTTTCAACCAGGGTATATTTGACTTCTTCAGGGGTATATATTTTTTTCACAATATGTTGCTGCCTTTTGATCTTGAAATTTCAGTACTTATTCACAAATGGAAAAATTATTTTAGAAATGTTACTTTTTTAGAAAATCTTGGTGAAAAAAAATCTTTTTACATCTGTTATTCCAAATTTTTTTAATTTTATGAAATTACAAAAAATTAATTTTTGTACCACTTAAAGTTTATATTGATTATACGCAGAAAACATTAGGGAAATTAAATCATCATTTTTTTTTGTAAAACAGGACCCCAGTTACAGAAAATCTGCTCTAAATCGTAAAATAAAACATGCAATGAAAGTAAGATATTAATTAATTAGAAACGCTTTTAATTGCTTTTATGAATAAGATATATTAAGGACACTATTGTCATAAGAAATTAGTTTCGACGAATAATGAATTTCTGCAAGACGTGTTTCATTTTTTTTTTTAAATTTAATTAGAATAATTTATAAAGTTTTAAATCTTTTAAATTTCTACGTTACTTTGTCCCCGTTAGTTCATATTGTTAACAAGTAAACAGTATACCGTCCCGGTTAAGTCAATAATCTACATCTGCGTCCTGGGTAAGATGATAAACTACATTCAACAACAAAGCCTCTGATTCACTCTAACCCGGGTGGTAGCACCTGTTAGGGTCCCAGCTATGGGCAGATAGTTAACTCCCGAAACTGGGATCAAAACATTATGAAAATGTAAATATAGTTTTTAATACCAACAATACATTTTTGTAAAAAATATTACCAACAGAGAATTTTTGAAGAACAATTATTACTGGCAATAAATTATTACCGGCAGTACATTTTTGGAAAAAAATCTATTAGCAGCAATACATTTTTTTAAAAAAAAATATTACCAGCAATAAAAATTTTGTCGGCATTAAATAACACATTGAGGTTGATATGCCGTAAACCAAACCAAACCAAACCAAACCAAACCAAACCAAACCAAACAATGCAATAATTAGTGTCCTGGATAGAAAAAGTGTTAATGAAACTTGATTTACAAAGTGATTTTGTTATAAAGAATATTTTTTATTCATGTATATATATATATATATATATATATATATAAATTTGTTGGCATTAAATAACCCTTTGTGGTTATATGACATAAAACAAACCAAACCAAACCAACATAGATAAATACAGATATGTAGATAGTGGAGGTATATCAACAAACTTAGGTAGATAGATGGATATACAAAGACAAGCATATCAATACAAAAATAAAAACAAGTTTTTAATGAATGAATGGCGAAACCGTTCAGAATTCATTGGACCATTTAGTTTTTTTTCTAAGCCGAGTTACATGAACAAAAACGCTATTTATCTGAAGAGGTTTTTTCTTGGAACGAAACGCTTCATCATATTGAATAATATAAATTTCTACTTACATTATTCGGACTACTGTCATCAACTTTGTCGCCATATTTATCACAACGTTTCGGCCGTTGTACACTCCGGCCTTCTTCAGGTGGTTGGAATGTCGAACTAAAACCTTTATGTCGCTCACTGGGGTAGACTGTTCTAGTTCCACATGCCATGTCTAATGGATGTCACTTATCTCCTGTTAATTCCCCTCTGAAAGTTCTCCACTGCCTTAACCCGGTATTGAACTCACACTCTTTGGGTCCTGTCACTGGATCTAACTAACGCTTTATCCACCGTGTCCTTGTTGATAAACATGGCGACAAAGATGAGGACAATAGTCATAATAATGTAAATAGTGTACATAGTACCTCATCAGAGAAATATAGACAGATAGTGAAAAAGGCCGGAGCCTACAACGGCCGAAACGTTGTAATAAATATGGAGACAAAATGAGGAAAATAGTCCGAATAATTTAAATAGTGTACATAATACTTCATCTCAGAAATATAGACAGATAGTGAAGAAGGCCGGATCGTGCAATGGCCGAAACGTTGTAATAAATATGGAAATAAAGATGAGGACAATAATCCGAATTATGTAAACAGTGTAAATAATACCTCATCAGAGAAATATAGACAGATAGTGAAGAAGGCCGGAGCGTACAACGGCCGAAACGTTGTAATAAATATGGAGACAAAGATGAGGATAATAGTCCGAATAATTTAAATAGTGTACATAATGCATCATCTCAGAAATATAGACAGATAGTGAAATGTTTACTTACTGTGTACGGTTAAGTGAGCTACTTTACTGAGAGGATAACCAATACTGTTGCTTGCCCGACACAAATAGTAGCCCATATCAGTCTCTTTGCAGTTCATAATCATCAAAGAACCGTTGCTGAGAAGTTTTAAACGATTACTCGTTGCACTCAAAGGTAACGAATAATTTACGTTGACATAATTTCCGGGGATTTTACCTGGAAAGAAATTTAATAGAATCAAAGAAAGAACAATGACTTGGTTATTTGAGAATATTATTTTTCTTTCTTATTACTGTCATTGGTAGACGCTATTTATTTAATGAATGTTGATCCACACATTATCTCCAAAATTTCTTAAGGAATTTCAACGATATTTTGTCGCCTGGTGGGTCATGAGACAAGGACAATTTGATTAAATTATCACCTGGATCGACAATTCTTTTCATGTGAGATTTGACTAATGAAAAAATAAACAAAACAAAATTCAAATGTATCCGAACATTCTCTTGCACAATTCATTTTAATACATTTTTAATGAAGCTTAATTAAAAGCGAAACGTCTTCAATTTATAAACGTTTCCTATTTGTTACTTTTTCTATCATTCTGTTGGATTTTTATTCATATTTGATTCCAATTCATATATATATATATATATATATATATATATATATATATATATACAAATACATGCATATATATATATATATATATATATATATATATATATATATGAAATGGACGAAGTCCGACAATTATTTTAAGACATTCTTTTTATAGATACAAATTATTTTGAAGACATTCTTTTTATAGATACAAATAATTAAGTAAACGCTCTGTTTTTAATAAACAGTATTAACGACATTTAACGGCTTGAATGGCCGAGAAGTTTGTATCAATAAAAAAGAACGCATAAACATAAAAATGTCTTATATATATATATATATATATATATATATATATATATATATATATATTGAGAGCGTTATGCATGCATATAAATAGTTATATATATATATATATATATATATATATATATATATATATATATGGATGCGTATCTGCGCCTGGCTTCAGATTGTTTATATGTGTGTGAACTAAAGTGCGTACACCTGTATGTGTGCGTGCCTATGAGTGTCAAGGTGTCATTCTTAAAAGCTTAAATTATGAAGAGAGAGAGAGAGAGAGAGAGAGAGAGATAAAGACTCTCTTTATAATGTAAGACCCCAAAGAAAACTGTAATTTTTGCTATTGTTTTATCTTGTATTATTTATTTTTCTATTTTTTTTATCTTTGTATATCTACGTGTCTAGAATATATTTATTCCATTTCATAAAATGTAGTAGGTCTTGTGAGATGAATGTGCTTATATTCATCGAAATAAATTTAATACTGACTATGGATTATTAAAGTTGTTTTCTAATTATCTTTGTATCATATAGACTAAAAAGTTCTCTTAGGAATAATCCCTACCAATTAGAATCTGATATTATATATATATATATATATATATATATATAAGTAACGAAAATCTTGGTAATCCGTATGGATAATCCCAAGGAGGATGAAATCAGGAGTGCTCAAATTCAAGTCAGAGCGAATATTTTAATTTAAAGAAAAAACAGACCACTTTAAGGTCCCATTGTTATAATTTATTTCACCAGAGAAATGAATTATATCAATGCAACCTTAAAGTCGTCTGTTTTTCTTTAAATTAAATTAATTAATCTCTCTCTCTCTCTCTCTATATATATATATATATATATATATATATATATATATATATATATATATTTTCCTGATCCGTTGGCAAAATATGAAGGAGGATCAATCGTTTACAGAATTGTTTTTTAGACCAGTGTGGTAAATAAGAAAATTAATGACAAAGAAGAAACATTTTGTAACGCGTTTTATCCTTTAGGATTTAATCACATTAAAGTGATGTGTTTAAATTGATGTGATTACACATGAACACGAAGGAAAGGAGACGCTGAAAGTTTAAACTTTTAAATTTTGTTTTTTCTTTTTTGTAATACGAAGTGAATCACTCATAAATGTTTTTCATTTTGTAATTGATTTTCCTAACTTTATTCGTGTAGATAATAAAAATGATATATCATTTTCTCCCTTGGTGAATAAGGAAATAGCCAATTTATGATTTCTTCTTTGTCTTGTGTCTGTCGCTTTTAAATAGGATTTACTTTCTTTTCATCGTGTTTTTTTTAATTCATTTTTAAACTCATTCCTTCCGTCTCTTATTTTTCCTTTACAATTCGTTCATGACTCCCTCAATTCTCTTTTTCTGTCATTGTTGTAACCAAGAAAGGAATGAGGAATTACCAAAATGGAGGTTGGAAATGAAATGGTAATCTTAATAACATTAACAAAATACAATACTCGTCAGCGCCGGAAGTAGGTAAACCACTGCTAGTGGTGGACTACTTAGACAGCATATTAGCTCCACTTACAATAGTGTCCAACGTATTTATGAGGATTGGGACATAGCCATTAGTGTTTATAGGTACGGTAGATAACAGTCATCTTCAATTTTTCTATCTTTGTTAAATTCTTTCTTTCTTTCTTTCTTTCTTTCTTTCTTAACCTCCAGCCAAACATTCTTATCTTTCTTTCCTTCCTAATTACAGGCAAAACATTCTTTCTTTCTTTCTTTCTTTCTTTCTTTCTTTCAATATAACCTTCACAACCCTGACTTGCATAGTGTAAGGAACTAATTTCATTCCCCGTTCATATTCAATTGGTAAGAAGTAATTTCTACTCGAACATATTCTTCCCACGAAGCGTTATTTTGAACAACTGACTCCCAAGAGGATGTTCCCCTTATCACTAAAATATTAACCTTTCAACTCTAGGGCTAACCGCTATTTTCTCCACGGATCCTAATAAAGTGTGCCTCTTACGTCTTACTATGAAGCCGTCTATCTCGGATGGCTCTTGGGCCCTGTATAACGTGAACAATATTGTTCCTCTGCCACTGAGAACATTTCTCCTTCAATTTTTCTCTTTCTTTCATTTCAGACTAACTGACCTCGACCCTTTTTAAGTAAATAGCTAATTCTGCATCCTCTCAGCTGCTTAGCCGTTCTAGTAATCTGCCATTACTGGCACTCAAAAGGGCCATGCAGTATCAAACGCTCTGCCGACACTTCCGGTCGCTGTCAACTGCTCGACCTTATTAGCATCTTCGCATTGGCAGCCTCGTTATCAGTTCAATATGCAATGGCCCAACTGGGAGATGGCATCGCTTTTCAGTTCAGATCACGTGACCGTGAGCTTTTAATGGAAGCGAAAGGAAATGAAATGCACGAGAAGGTTTTCGTGGTGCCATAATTGTCTCATCAGAAGCATCCGATGGGCGGACACATGCATTTATACTACAGCACTCATTTTGTTCAATATCTTGCCTAACATTTTAATATTCTCTTCATCTATCTATCTATCTATCTATCTATGAATATATATATATATGAAACTAATTTCTTTAATTTAATTACAAAATTAAATTCGTAGCTTTTAGCTTCCATTTTTGAAACATGTTTTGAACTGTGTAGCGAAAAAAAAAACGTATTTTAAATAAATCAATTTATAATATTAATCCTCTGTAAATTTACATTGAGCACTATTTTGTAAAAATGAAAAATATCTATAAGAACACCGGATTATATATCTTACTGTTCTTTCTTTTTATTTACACGCACACACACACACACACACACACACACACACACACACACATATATATATATATATATATATTAAAACAGGTTTGGTTCAATAATTTAGACACATCATGTCGATTAGTTTTCGATAATAAATTTAATACAACCAACCTAGTTGTCCAAAACAACTCTTCTCTGCCAACTAGCATCTTGCAAAAGGTCAACATTGTATATCAATTTAAATGTCCTTTAGGTGATTGTATCTCTGATGAAAATGTCATTACGTACGTTGGCATTACTACGACGATGCTAACAAAAAGACTTGCATTTCATTTGGCTGAACAGAGCTCGATACATCAGCACTTAAACGGAACAATCATGTTCGCACTCACAGATCTGACGGATATTAGTTGAAAATAGATTTATATTTCATAAAAACTAAAAAATGCTCGAAGCCCTTTATGTAAGAGAGTTAAAGTCCAAAATAAATAAAGTTAACTATGAGTATAGCAATAATGTCCTTAAATGATTATGAAGGAAAATGAATTATATACGTATGAGAAAAAAAGTGTTTACTTCACTAATGCTGAACCCCCCCCCAAATAACACGTGAATTTTAAACATTGAAATCTAGAACGCTGCATAAGCAGTTAAAAAAACCGAACAGTTGAAATGTTTTAAATTTACAGAAACACATATACATACAGACAATTTAACCCTCTAAAGATGGCCTCAGATGAGATTGAAAGTACTTGGGAAAATAAAAACTATTCGAAAGAAAATTTTGGTATTTTTCTAAGTCTATCAAAAAATTAATCCGCGAACTACGTTAAAAATTAAACTAAGCACAACTGATTATTAAAGGATGAAACATTTTCGCGGAATTTGACGTCATTCTGGGTTTTTTTTCCCCATTCGGTGAATTTGTTTTGTCCATGCTAAGTCTAGAAAAAAACATTCACTATTTTTATCCATAATTTTGAATGCGTTAAATTATTCAACTTTTTAACAAGAGAAAACTCAAATTACAAATTAAAAATTGCCGCAAAAAATATTGTTGATTTATTAAAGATGCAATGATATATTATAACATGTCTCTAATTTGTATTTAGATACGTTGTATTTAATTTCAATTTTTTTAGATGAAAGTTCAGCTATATTGCATACGATCCATTATTGTACATAATTAGGTTACAATAAAAATTGTATTTTATATGTGTTATGGTCCGGTTCCTTGTATCACGGTGATAGTCCAAGGTAGAACCAATAAAGAAAAACTCGAGCACAAGTATGGAATAACACAGATATATTACAAACAGGAATATATACAGAGAAGTAGAAAGTGTTAGTACGAACAATCAGGTTTAGTAGAGAGAACAATGTAGTCTCGACCAGTATCACTATTCCAATGTCTTGCAGTAATTGTCTGAACGCTTCTCTGTTTCAGACTGCCTCTGACTCGACTCTTGACTCGACTTGAACTACTGACTCCGCTTGAACTGACTAACTCCAATTACTAACTCCTTGCCTACTCCTGAGGCGCAGTATTTATTAAGTATGGAATAGTCCATTATTATTATTATTATTATTATTATTACTACCTTATAGAAATTGTGATGTAGTAGAGTAGGGTCCGAGTCCGAGTATCATAGATTCGGGGATCACGACACGAGACACTAACACCGGCCCTGGACACACACACACACACACAAAGTTTTCCTAATGCATCTGTTTCACAAATTACATATTTTTTGCAATTCACATCTTTTGGGATTTATTTTTTCACAATTCACATCTTCTCACAATTCACATTTTTTACAATTCACATTTCTTCACTATTCACATATTTTCAAACTTCACTTTTTTCACAATTCACATCGTTTTACAATTCACATCTTTTCACAAGTCACATCTTTTCACAATTCACCTTTTTCACAATTCACATTTCTTCACAATTCACATATTTTCAAAATTCACCTTTTTCACAATTCACATCGTTTTACAATTCACATCTTTTTCACAATTTACATCTTTTTACAGTTCAAAACTTCACAATTGAATTCTTTTTTAACTTGTTACAATTCAAAACATTTTCAAATTAATCTCAATTCATCAAATGACATTTGTTCACAATTCACTATTTTTAAAAATCATTTTTCTCATTAATCTTTTGTAATCTAATTATTCAAAACTTTTCACCATGAAGAGGTTTTCACAATCAATTTTCAATTTCATATCTTTTCTTAATTCTCATCTTTTTAAAAAATGAAAGTCTTTTTTCAATTAAGAATCATCGCCAGCATTTCTTAAACCTCCCTATCACACTCCTCTTTCATTTCATTCGAGTTGAAAAAAACTCAATGTTCATAAGAGCTAGATCAGACCAACAAAAAAAGATTGCAGTCACATTTGGCCTGGACAGAGTTCAAATACGTTTACGCAACCTTGTGGGTGATGGAATTACTTTCTACCTTCCAGCCCCTTTCCCACAGACGAAATGTTGCTAGCCTCTCTTTATTCTATCTCTATTTTCCTGGCAAATGGTCAGAGGGGCTACATTCCTTAGTTCTACCAGTTCACAACTAAGACACGCCATACCATGGACACAGAGTTAAATCATCCACATACCCTTCGTATTCTTTGGTACGAAGGAAATCCCATTTGGACAGCTTCTTCACAAGAGCCACTGTTTTGTGGAACAAACTCCCGAATGATGCTTCCATGATTACTACGACCATAAAATCTTGAAATCTACCGTCAACCGTTATCTACCCTGCATATCTTCATTATCCACACTTCTCACATACTTTGCGTCCTCACAAAAACGTCATTCAATAAGCCTCTACATTCAGTGGCTCTTGCATTGGATAAACAATAGCGCATAAAAAATGAAAATTTATTTAATCAACATGAACATTGCTTTAAAATTCTTATTCATTACGAATGTCTTCAAGGTAAATATACTTACACGGATTTTAGTTCTTATTTTGTCATTTCATAAGAAATAGTTTACAAGAACTAATTATGGAATGATCCAAGAAAAGAAAGATTATTACCTTTGGCCTTTTGCCAAATGACGCTGGGGACAGGAGTGCCACCTGCCATGCAGTCAATCCGTACCGACTCTCCAAGGACGACAAATGAATCCTTCGGTTCTACAATCCAACGGGGTGGAACTGTAAAAAAAAAAAAAAAACATAAGCAACTATGTAAGTATTTTTGCTATTAACTTTGGACTATTGCGTCATGTTTCTGAAGACAGGTAGCAATATGGCTTTTCAAAATGCTGTTTCTGATTTCAAACCACCCTATTTATCATAATGTATTGTTGTGATGTACAACTGTCTGTTGAGATTGTAGGAAACTACGCAACTATATGAGTAACAGGGATAAAAGGAAAAGAGTCGGGGTGGGTGGGTAAGAAAAATAATACTGTCTCGGAAATCATAATAGCAACTTTAGGAACAAGAATGCTCCCGAGACCACACCGTGTCATGCTGACTGCTGGATTTCCCATTGCTTTTACTAGGATGAGACATCTTGCACGGACCCAGATGCTGATCAGTTGCAGAGAGGCCCGTATATAGACATGCCAAGCTGTCCCTCTGCTAACGGGAAAAAGCCGGATGTAACTGGTGCTGACAAACATGCCCGCACACGATCCGGGTCCTCTTTTGCGTCTGTGCCGACGCGCTTTTGCCACATGTATTCGACCTGGAATGTACCAATAAGTTAAAGGATAAAGCACTTTTTTTCACAAAGAGAAACTTATAACCAAAGGTTAATGCTCATAAAGAAGATAATGAACAAAAATAAGGTACGACAGCAAGAAAAATGGCGCCTCAAGAAGGACTAAGGCTTAGTGAACTACTTTCGTTGATCAAACTGAGTTGCGAGTTTGACTCACACTGGGTGTTCAATATTTGATCTTATACTAAGCTAAACTAAGCTTATTAAATGACGATAGCCACAAGGAAAAAAAAAATGGAAGATACTTACCAAAAACCATCAGACTTGCCGTGTGGTTGTCGGAACCGACAGAATTGTTAGCATAGCATGTGTAATTCCCATTATGTTGTGGACTCACTTCGTTTATGAAGAGTAAACTGCTGTAAGGACCACTTTGCTAAAAAAGAGACAAGCGGAAGAAGGAAAAAAAGGTTTATTCTTGGCATTAAACATTTATTTTATAGTGTTCAAAATGTTAGCGTACTTAAATAGACCGGCAATCACAAGCTCACATAAAAATAATAAAAAATAAAACACGAAAAATTTTCTAAGCTGGAAATCCACCAAAATTTACGTTTCACTAGAAAAAAAAAATGAAAGATAGCGTAGCTTCGGTTAACGGTGGAGATATAAGCGGACTAAACTCTCTTTACTTGTAATCGAACTAATCTAAACCAGCGCTACCCAGGCTTATTTGCTTCATTGCCTACTTCCAGAAGGAAACATTTTCCATCGCCCACCTGTTTAGTAAATATTCAAAAGCATACCGAATTTGTTTGGTAACAGTTTGTTACTAGTTCCGAAAATGACTTTATGTTGGAGTAAAAACTACCAAACGAAGGTAACAAATAACAGTACCTCATGCGGCCGCTACTAAGAAATTAAAGAACAAATGAAAACAATCTTACCCATTGAAAACTAATAATTTAGTTTTATGGCCAAGGTTAGTTTTATGGTTAGTGTTTGCGTTGTAAGTGTTGACAAAAAATTAAACGAATTATATCCATAGTTATAAAATTAAAAAGAATATACACTAATAGTAACTAATAAAAATTCAGCGAATAATTTTTTGTTCTTGGTCTTTCCTTGTCTGATTTATATCTGAAAAAATGTTATTTCACCTGAAGAACTATTTGAATGTTAATGACCCTTCTTAAAGCTACAAATAATATCAAAATATTCGTTGTTTGCGGGATATTTATATCTTATCTGGGAATGGGACTCATTTAGCCTCCTGTTTTCTTTATACAGGTTCTTTGCATATCTCCTTAGAATATTATTTTCGGGTAGCATATGTTGAAATACATCAATACTCAAAATTATATATCGCCATCGCCCACCCAACAATTGGAATCGGCCACCGGTAAGTGATATCACCCAGGTAAACACTGATCTAAAGGAAGTATCTAAAGAATAAGATACTTTACTTCACTTCTAGACACCTTGCCTGTTTGAATGTACACTGTTTCGAATATATGACGATCTACGTTTACTGAATTTAGATTCACCTTTCATTTTGTCTGAGTTTTCTTCTCAGCTATCTCAAAAGGAATTGAATAACAATATCTCCTGTAATGATCTTTTCGGCACAGAAGAATATTTGTGCAGCACTTTCAAAACAATAAAGCTACTAAGACGCAAGGTGTGTGTTAGTGAAAATGAGAAAAAAAAAACACTAATAAGGAGAGAGAACAATAAAGAGCAAGAATTAAAAAGACAGAAGATAATGATTGACATTTCATTTGAATTTTTGGAGATCAATGTTAACTAGAAACTAAGAAACCGGAAAAATTCCACGAATATGTGCGAAAGAATAAACTGTTAGCATATAATTTACGGTTATATTTAACCATTTCAACTGTAAACGAATGAGACCTAACAGCCAATCTAGTACTGTGCTTAAATTCATAAAGTCTATGTATCATAGATAAAAGTTCATCAGAACAAATAGCATGAAAGTATTTATCGAAAAAGCACAGAAGCTGTATTACACCGGCAGGAAGGTGACTAAAGCCGAGATGCCAGGTCAAGAGCAATGATATTGCATATTCTTTGGATTTTATCAAGAATTTCTAAATATAGTTATTTTCTAAGCGTAGCTTAGATGTGGCACAAGGCCGAAAGTATGGGACACCTAGTGCGGATCGAACTCACTTTTCAGTCGTAACTGATCTAGCGAGACAAGCTTGCTAACCATTATACCACGCCGAGGTGGCCTAAGAATTTCTAAATATATAGCAGGAACACTAGACACGATGTGGCAGCAAGATTCGAAGACGAATGGTAAACTTATAAATATGTAAGATAGATTCTGGCGAGAAAAAAATTGTCTAGCACAACAAAGAGACACAACTTTCCTAGTAGCATACCTAGCAATGAATTCAATATAATCTTTACGCTTTATGTCAGAGGAAAAAGTGTGTAATGATCTGATCATTAATGATTGTCTCTGCGGTTGATACAATAAATTACAGATGACCCCTCCCCCAAAATCTGGAAGACTAGATCGTCATTTTATAATCGAATATATTTTCATGTAGTCGATTTCGTGCACTTTTTAGAGAATCGGATCCCAAGAGCTGCTCAACTTAGTAAATATTTTTCAGGAAATATCAGCTTCTAATTGGTCAATAAACACACAAGTGGGCGTTGCAAACCACCTACGTACAATATATTTTTCTAGCACGTGACTAAGTCAAGTTTCCCGCCAAGTTCTTTTGATTCCATCACGTGATTACATTATCTATAAATAGCAAACACGAGTTTGCCTTTTTCTCTTTATTTTCTCTCTTCTTGCTGCAAAATGTAGTCCCAGAGAATTATCGTCTCGACCATGACGGTCAGACGTTAAATAATATTTCACGCATTCACGTACGTACGAACTCTCACGAACTCTCACGAACTCTTACGAACTCTCACGAACTCTTACGAATTTTTCTAACCTACATGACAAACATACAAAACATTTCCAAACATGCAACAAGAACTTTATTCTTCTAAAACTACAGTTTAATAATTAATCCAACTTCGTGAGCTCCGGTAAAAATATTTCCAGTCTAAGAGACATAACTCCATCAATCTTTTAGCTTCTACGCATGTACATCATCACACAAATAAATACAATGTTATGTTTGTTTTAAAACCTTTTGTTCCTTCCTCTTGTATTTCATGCTTTGTGGTATTTTATGTTTAATATAAATTGTGTGGGCATTTTATTCACGAAGACAATGTTCATTCGTCTTAACATACCTTTACAAGCTCATATTTTCTCTGACCTAGGAGAAAAGATGGGGAAAAAGATTGTTTTTTTTAATCCAATACGGCCAAAAGCAAACTAGTAACATTACGACCACCACCGAACAGACCCTTGCCTTGACCGTCTTTTGGTTCTTAACCTCTTCCCAAGTTCTCCCCAGGTCTCAAGTCTAACTCATATATCAGATCTATTGATAAAGATGTAATAAGTATACGACTCCAGTGCTATATTTTATATTTACAAGAACCAGATCAAACGGAAAATTGCTATTATAATGAGTATTGCTACCATATTTGGACAGGAGCTGCCAAGTCCTCAGTTGTAATGATAGTGTTCAAAAGGCTCTCTCGATGCCTGTCTTGATGAAGTCACAAAAGCTTCTACACGGCCTTGTGGACAAGGAATTATTTTCCACCCTGCAAACCTTTTACCACAGATGTAACGGCACATTCAATGTCTCTTCAAGACGTAGACGATGATGGCTCTTCATAATCTCCTGTCTTCAGTAACGCTAAATAAATTGTGTCTTTTGTTATTTCTCCTAAACCCTGTTCCGTCATCCATTTACCGAAGCTCACTAAGTAGATTATGGCTTGTTTTCCTCTGTTCCTCTTGGCTTTAATCTGTTTTGTGAGTATCAAATTTTCTAAGCCGTCTTTCCTCATTATGTCTCCCAGAAATTTGATTTGTCTTTTTCTGATGCTAAGCATAAGTATCGTTTTTATTGTCATTATCTTTAGAACATCGTCGTTGCTCACATACTCAGCCCATGGTACTCTCAGTATCCTTCTGTAGAACTACATTTCTGTTGCTTTAAATCTCTTCTTCATCTCTAAGGAAATTGTTCAGCATTCACTGCCTTATAGGAGGACTTATATTAAATAGCATTATGTGATATTTGTCCTCCTATATAACAATGAATGCTGAACAATCTCTTCAAATATGAAGAAACTCGAAACAATAAAAATGTGTTTCTATATAAGAATGCTGAGGATACCATATGTAAGCAACGAGGAAATTTTATAGAAAATGGAAACAAAAATGAAAATTATACTTAACATCAGGAAGAGACAGTTGATTTTTCTTGGGCACACAATTAGGAAAGAGGGATTGGAAAATCTGATACTCACAGGACAGATTGAAGTCTAGAGGAACAGAGGAAAACAACGCATAACATAGTGAGTTTGAGTAAATTGATGGCGGAACAGGGTTTAGGAGAAATAAGAAAAAGGCACAATTTATTAAGCACTGCTAAAGACAGGCATACTGGGTAAGACTATAAACTACATCCGATAGAAAGGCGGTTTTAAGGAGCGTGGGACCAGCTCTAAATTTTTGGTGTTCACAGGTTCACCCTGATCCGGGGTAGTATCACCTGTTAGGGTCCCAGCTATGGGCAAATAGTTAGCCTTAAACTGGGGTCAAACACTATGAAAAAGTAAAAATAGGTTGTAGTACCAGCAATACGTTTTCGTAAAAAAATATTACAGCAATGAATTTTTAAAAGAAGAAAAATAGCACTAGCAATACATTATTACCAGCATTACATTTTTGAAAAAAAAAAAAATATTTAGCAACACATTTTTGGAAAAAATTTACCAGTAATACATTTTTGAAAAAAATATAACCAGCAATATATTTTTGAAAAAAAAAATATTGCCATCAATAAATTTTTGTCAATATTTACCAGCAATACATTTTTGAAAAACAAAAATATTACCAGCAATACATTTTTGAAAAAAAAAAAGTGTTTGCAGCAATACATTTTTTGAAAAAAATAAAAATAAAAAATAACCAGCGATATATTTTGGAAAAAAAAACCAAAAACAATATTGCCATCAATACATTTTGCCAAAAAATATTACCAGCAATACATTTTTGAAAAAAAAAAAAGAAAAATATTACCAGCAATATATTTTGAAAAAAATATTACCAGCAATAAAAATCTTGTTGACATTGAAAAACCCATTGAAAAACCCATTGAGGTGTTGATATGTCGTAAAACAACCAAAAAAACTAAAAACAGTAATCTAGAACCATGAAGCGATACGACACAAGAAGAAGAAGAAGTAGAAGAAGAAGAAGAAGAAGAAGAAGAAGAAGAAGAAGAAGAAGAAGAAAAGATCTGTTGATGTAGTGACATCAATTAACAGTTATTTTTTAAATTCATATTTTCGCTTATTTAATGATAAAGATGTTTCTTTAATCCTTATTTCTTCAAGGACTGGATTAAGGCGAGTGTAAATCTTGGATAATCTTGGCTTATCAGGTAAAATCTTCATACGAGTAAACCATTATATTAGACCACCACTGGTCAGCAGATGGGAAGATCAGGAGACGCTGCTATGGCAACGCTAACCCTGTCCTAACTGTTCAATGTTGTGCCTGATAATCGCCCCCTCCCGTCACACAAACACACACACACACACACACACACACACACACACACACACACACACACACACACACACACACACACACACACACACTTTTTCTCTCTCTCTCCATCACACAATTAAATCCTTCTTTCTTTTCTTTATTTATTTAACAACCTATCTTTGTTTAAAGGCATATAAACTCCTAATTGGTCATTTAATGTCGAAATTGGCATTTCCCCCCCAATAATGTATTGCTCGTAATTTTTAATTCTTTCACTATGAAAATGTATTGCTGGTAATTCGTTCTAGAATATTTTTATCTTTTTATGTTTTGATCCGAGTTTGAGGGTTCACTATTTGCCCATAGCTGGGACCCTAACAGGTGTTACTACTCCAGATCAAGGTGGATCTGGGAACAATGGCAATTAAAAAGTGGTTCCACGCGACTCAAAACCTCCCGTCCAGAGGCCTTGCTGCCGGATGTAGTTTATCGTCATACCCAAGACAATCCCAATTTTGTGAGACTAACAAAGAATATCAATCACCCTATACCAAATCCGATATTTGGAGGGAGTTGTGTGTTGCTCAGGGCGCGAGTGGTCAGGTTAGTATTCGAGCCGATATCAAATGGTAATATTAATAAAGGCTGTCCCAATAATTTGGACCGATTTTAAATGTGAATTAAGTTTAAGCGTCTAATGATTTTTTTCTTTTTTTTTCAGATTTACCAACTTAAATGTTTAACAATTTCAACCATGGAAAGATTAACAATCAATATTATAATTGTTTTTTTTTTTAAATATATATAATCTTTGCAACACCGAAATTGCCATGTCTCAAAACTGAAACTTCAATAAGTAAATAAATTAAGTATCTTAAGTCGGTACAAATAAAAATATAAATATTAAAAATGTGACTAAATAATATTTGAATGCCCCCTTTGAAAAAATCATAATTTAAATTATAAAAATAAAAGTTAGATAAAAAATAAAAATGCCAAATTGAAACCCAGACGATGTGCTGGAACATGGACATTACCACAAATTTCTACTTGGAAAAAGGAAGTTTGTATCAGTAGATAGATATCCCAACCCCTACCTTGACTTGTCCCACTTGATAGATACAATACATTAGATACATTATTTTTCTAAATAAGTTAAATCTTAACACCCTTAAAATAAAAAAATAAGATGGAATTTTCCTTAACCCTAACATCTCAAAATATCAAATTTGTCTGGAATTATAAATTAAGTGAATCATTTTCTAAAAAGTTATTATTAGCATCACTTGATAATGAACCGGAACTTTGTATTTTAAGTTTAATTTGTATGATTGAATTTAAATTGAAGTTTCAATTTTGAAACATGGGAATTTCGGTGTTGCTATGATTATATATTTCTAACAAAAACAATTATATATGCAAATAAGAGAAAGAACAAAAAAAAAAAAAAATAACTCAGTCAACTCCACCCTCTGACCTTACTTTTCTATTTAGCGTAGACTTTTAATTGATTAGTCGAGACATACCCACAAATATAATTTTAATTCTGACCTTGTGCCCTCCTCCACTGTTAACTTTTGGAAAAGAGATAAGAATTTGTTTTTAAATTTCCTTAAAAAATCATTTTATCAACAGTTACCAACCATCGGAGAACAGTTGATCAGATTGTTCATCAGTCGAACTCTCTGCCTTGAGTGGAGAGGAACCCGGATGATGCTTTGTCAAAGGGCAAAGTTTCGTCCGCGGAGGTAGACAGGCCCTGTACCCGTTTATGCGGGTTCTAAGGGAACATTTTTCGCCGAACCTACGGGCTGGGAGAACCCACGGTAAACTCGGCCTTGTGCCACATACATACCTCGTGCTGTTAAATATAACAGTTATCTACCATCGCCTGAGAAAGTACAATCATAGTATTGAAACATGAAAGCTTTAGTGTAGTGATTTGAAATATTCTTATAATAATCTGTTAATAAAAAATATCTGTTATATATAAAAATATATATATATATATATATATATATATATATATTGGGGATCGAATATTTATTACTGGTATCAGTTGGAAGTTGTTAACTCAAACTCATCTACTAAGCAGGCTACAAGTTTTAAGATTTTCTGTTGTCACTATTTTGTTATCTTTTATGTTGGTTTTAACTTGAACCAACCAAAGGAAACTTTTCTAGTTGAAATGCGTTTTAAAAGAAAATAGTCAAAAAGAAAAAAAGCCATTTATACGCTGTCGTGGGGAGATTCACGTAGTGCGTTTTTGGGGTGTTCGTATTGGTGCTCAAAAAGTATAACAATGAAATCAATAGTAACCAAAACATGTGTTTATATAAGATGTTTGATAAACTTTGGGTGGTATATTGGATAGGAATAGATTCTTTTTTAGCTTTTACTCTAAAAAGAAATTCACGATTTCGTCTCTATTGTCGTTTCAGTTCGGCAAAATCCATTTTTCGGTATTTCGACGTCGTGTAATGGTTAACAAGCTCATCTCGTTAGATCAATTATGACAGAGTAGTGAGTTCGATCCACACTAAGTACTCCAACGATTAGCCTAGTGCCGCATCCAAACTACGCTTAGAAAACTCTGTTTTGGGCACTTCGGCGGGGTGTCATTGTTAGTCAGCTTGTCTCGCTATAACAATTTCTATAGTGAGTTCGATCCTCACTGGGTGCTCTACACTTTTGGGCTTGAGTCACATTTAAGCTATGCTTAGAAAGTGACCAGGGCATTTCGACGTAGTGCAATGGTTAGCAAACTTGTTTCGCTTGATCAATTACAACTAAGTAGTGAGTTCGATACTCATTGGGTGCTAAGCACTTTCGACCTTGTGCCACACCAAAGCAACGCGCAGAAAATCAATTGAGTACCTCGGTGTAACGATTAGTAAGTTTGTATGGCTATATCAATTACAACTGAGTAGCTGGATGCTCCATATTTTCGGCCTTGTGCTTTTTAAATCACCTTTTAAAATTTTGTAAATAAAGACACCTCATACCAATATTCAGACATATTTTTTACTGTAACGCTTCGCTCGATTATTTGTCGATTTTTCTCAGGTCTAGACTCCGTTTTTTTATGTAGTGTCAAATATACTGATTATTATATCGTTGCGTTAAGGCAAATCTCGCAGTAACTCGTGTGAAAGAGACCAGTAGTCTGAATACTGAAAAATGGTAGCCCAATGAAAGAAAATGGTGTCAGCTATATTGATTATATTGTTGTCTTAAACCAAATCTCGTAGTAACTCGTGTGAAAGAGATCAGTAGTCTGAATATTTGGAATGATAGTTCTCCAAATTACAATATGTATCGAAACGATACGTTCTTTTTGAATAACTTTATTCCTTTCAGCCATTTTTTGCATGGATTCTTTGTGGATAATTTTATTTCTTTGCAATTCCTAATTTATATCCTGGAAAAATACGGCATTAAATTAATATTAAATATATATATTGAACTCATTATTATTTAGAGTTGCTTTATTAAAGTTATATTCTAAAATTGCATTATTTGAATTTACATTTGTTTACTAAATATGCTATTAAGATACTGTAGACCTTAAACTGCTATGCTTAATGCTCGAAATAACGATATAAAAAATAAATATTTACATTATTCGGACTATTGTCCTCATCTTTGTCGCCATATTTATTACAACGTTTCGGCCGTTGTACACGCTGGCCTTCTTTAGGTGGTCGGAATGTCGAACTGAGCCCTTTATTTCGCTTATTGGGGTAGACTGTGCCATGTTTAATGGAAGTCAGTTATCAGTTATCAGGACACATGGCACAGTGGATAAAGGCGTTGGTTAGATCCACAGACAGGACCCAAAGAGCGTGAGTTCAATACTCGGTTAAGGCAGTGGAGAACTTGGAGAGGGGAATTAACAGGAGATATCTGATAACTGACATCCATTAGATATGGCACGTGGAACTAGAACAGTCTACCCCAGTGAACGAAATAAAGGGTTCAGTTCGACATTCCAACTACCTGAAGTAGGCCGGAGCGTACAACGGCCGAAACGTTGTAATAAATATGGCGACAAAGATGAGGACAATAGTCCGAATAATGTAAATAATGTTCATAATACCTCATCTCAGATATATAGACACATACTGAAGGATGTGATAAATATGGCGACTAAGATGAGGACAGTAGTCCGAATGATGTAAATAATACACATAATACCTTATCTCAGAAATATGGACAGATAAAAAATAAATAATTAAAAAAAACATGAATAAAATATATATAATTTACCATCAACTTCTACGCATGTAAATGCACCATGGGATATAAATCGGGCAGACTCATTGAGAACGAGGTTCACACGCCTTTTTTCAAAACAACCGTCAGAACAGTTCACCTCTTTCCCTGTCGTCCGTAATCGAAATCACAGCGAGGTGCAAATCAAAACCGACATCGGGCCACGAAATGTAACTTAACGTTGGAGGCAGCAAAATCGGAATTGTGTTCAAAATCGAAACGAAGCCCTCCCAAAGCGAGTCAATATTTATTCAGAAGATGAAGTGGAAAGTGACATTAATCTGATCGACTCAGAATACACACGTTAATGGATGCGCCGTTACGCACAGATTAGTAATAATAAATGAATTTTAAAAATATGGAGGCCAAGAAGGCGGGAAGGAATGAAGCTAGTTGAAGAATAGCAAGATGGAGAAAAGCAAAAGATCGATTGGTGCGTTTAGTCAGATATTCAACATTATTCAATGTGTAATTTCAGATCATACTTTGCAGACAAGCTCTTGGTACAATTTTACAAATTAGATTCGTGCTACAGAGTGGCCAAATTTTGTGGTTTTTAAGACAGGGACTGACTTGTCTAATCAACACTTCGGTCACATATATGCGTAAATATACCAAGATACAGACACTGTTAATTTAGATTAGTATTTACATTTTAAATTTTCTACTTGATTTACATACATTTTATTCAGGCCGTCGATTTACAGTATGATGTAAACAGTGCAGATAGCAAATAAAGATTAAGACCTGTTGATGCTTGTTTATTATTTTTGATAATCAGCGTCTATTCACTGATACTGATCAACGCCCTGTGCATTGTTGAGATAAAAGTAGATTAAAAAAATTCAAGTAAAAATTCAAGGTGAAATGAAAAGCGGTTCAAAATAAACAACGGTGGATAATACTTCCTCTAAGAAAAAAAAGGTGACGTTATATTCCTCAAGTAATTTTTACAGATATGTTTCCCATAGAAAAAATGAGATAAACTTCAGGTTGTCATTGAAGCTGTCAATACATTAAATAAATTCCTACGCCTGTCTGAAAAAATGCATTTTTGCAATATTCTAAACTAAAAGTGTAGCAATATTTGTTTAAAATAAGATTAATTAAAATTTAAATCAGCGAACATTGTGTTGACAGATGGCTAAAAATGGCGCTAAAACCAGCGATTTTTAGCGATTTAAACAAAATACTTCCACTTAATTTAAATTAATTTTTGAAATACAAAGTATTTCGATCATTGGAAATATTAAATTTAATCTATTAGCTTGAAATTAAAACTAAAATAAAAAGGTTTAAGAAAAATTTTCCATTTGTAAAATTCACTTTAATCTTTAGGTATCGCGTTTCTTTGGCATTATCTATGTATAATAGTGATACAATAGGAATAGGTTTATGACGTTTTGTCTGTGGTAATGGGTTATACGTTTGAAAATAATTCATCATCCACAAGGCCGCGCAAACTATTTTGAACTCTCTACAAAGTGAAGTGAATAGCAATTAAAATCTTTTCTAATTAAAAGTTTAATTTTATTGCATTTTTTAAAATTTTACGATTCAGATCATATTTTGAGGTAGCTGGGGTCTAAATTTATTAAAGTTAAATAAGTGGGGTTAACAGATGCAAAAAAAAAAAAAATGTTTTTACCAAGATTATCTAAAAAAGAAAGTATTTTGAATTTTTTCAAAAATTTCGTTTTTTATCCGGCAAAAAGACTCTAAAATGTCCTATGTTAATTTATGGTACTCCCGCTGAGGTAAGAAAAATAAAATTTTAATACAAAATTTCGAATATTCTAAAAAGTATATAAAAAAAAATAATTTGATAATCAAAAATTCTTTGTTCTTTCCTCTTAATAATAACAAAGATTTTGACGGTAAAACTTTGTTTTTATTAACTTTAGGGCATTTTTTCATCATGGTATGCATATTTTTTAGCGATTTTTTACGCGACTACCATGAAAAATGTTCAGACGAGCTAAATTTGTTAGTTCAACAAGTTCAGATCTTCACAGCTAAGACCTGACCTGCCACTTCCACAGAGTTGAATCATCGTCATTCCCTTCATATTCCACTGGTAAGAAGGACGCTTCCGTTCAGACAGCTACTTTCCAAGAATCACTGCTTTGTAGAACAGGCTCCCGAGAGGATATCACCTCGATCATTAAAATCATAAACTCTTCAACTCTACTGATAACTATTATCTATCTGCCCTTCCTCCCTTCCGTCCTTTCTTTCTTTCTTTCTTTCTTTCTTTCTTTCTTTCTTTCTTTCTTCTCTTACGTTAATACAACAACATTATTCAGTGATATTTTATCTTATGTGTCTACTGGACTTTGTATGGGGTGAATATTTAGTGAAATAAAAAAAAGAAAAGTAAGTTTGCGCTCAGCAGGAAAGAAAGAAAGAAAGAAAGAAAGAAAGAAAGAAAGAAAGAAGAGGGTAACAAAGCGGAAAAGGTCAAATAAAAGGAGAAAGAAAGAAAGAAAAAAAGAAAGAAAGAAAGAAAGAAAGAAAGAAAGAAGGTAACAAAGCGGAAAAGGTCAAATAAGAGGAGAAAGAAAGAAAGATGATAGCTGAAAAGAATAGGAAAAAGGAGAAAAAAAAGAAAATCAAAATCAAATTTCAGATTAGTCACTTCCTGGCTGCTTCGGAATAAGGACAAGATTGTGTCATTTTTAAAAGGTTCGTTGAAAACCAATTATGCGCATTTTTTCACTATCTTGGCTATTAATAAAAGCAGGAAGACAACGACTTCGTATTTTTTGTCAAAGGAAGAGCGGGAGAAATGAAAATCAAGGTAAACGCCTCACGGGGTGTTTAAAAAGAGAGAGTTAAGGAAACCCACTGGCGATGCCGAAACCATATTAGTGACGTCAGTTTTGCTGCAAGCTCTACCGGAATTTCAATGGCTGCCTGGTTGGGGGTTCAAGATTGTTAAACGTTAACAGCCTCCATATGGCTTTACTTCCTTTTCTTTCTTTCTTTCTTTCTTTCTTTCTTTCTTTCTTTCTTTCTTTTCTTTCTTTCTTTCTTCGGTTGCACATTGTCTTCTTCCTTTGAAGTTATTGCTAAGACATTTTAATTTTCTAATAGTATTTATTGTCTTCTTTTTGGGCTTTTGTTTTATGTTATTAATTTCTCCTTTTCATTGTTCATTTTTCTTTCTATCTCTTCCTCATATATTCCTTTCCTTGTCTTCCTTTCATCCACCCTTTATCTTTCTTTCATTTTACCATTTTTCTCATTCTCTTCCACTTTAGTGCCCTCTTTATCTTTCTTTCTCATATTCTTATTACTTCCCTTTCATCCATTCTTTCTCTTTCCCCCACTTTTTCTCCTTTTTCCTATTCTTTTCAGCTATCATCTTACTTTCTTTCTCCTCTTATCTGACGTTTTCCCCTTTGTTACCCTCTACTTTCTTTCTTTCTTTCTTTCTTTCTTTCTTTCTTTCTTCTTATTTGATCTTTTCCGCTTTGTCACCGTTTTCTTTCTTTCTTTCTTTCTTTCTTTCTTTCTTTCTTTCTTCTTATTTGATCTTTTCCGCTTTGTCACCGTTTTCTTTCTTTCTTTCTTTCTTTCTTTCTTTCTTTCTTTCTTTCTTTCTTTCTTTCTTCTTCTTATTCTTTACTCTTGCTCTCACTGTCTGTAACCCCTTGCGTGCTAGTGGCACGCCCACCTTGCTTGGAGTGATATGCTTAAAAAATGCATACGATTTACCATTTCTTTTTGCTGCCCACTTCATCGAAAGCAAGGCAACAAAGCCTCTAAGATGCAGGTGAGTTACACAGTGTGAAAGTATTGTGGCCTTGTTAGGGCCAGAAATAATGACACAAGAAAGGAATTGAGTTAAATATATTAACAGAAACAGTGATACAAACATATACAAACGAGAGTGTTATAGCAAGAATGTTTCATTCGACTGTCAGAGCTGACTGCCGGAAACTTCTCTCTCCAAAAGGCAATACCTGCTCCTATTTATAGCTACGAGATTCCATACGTGCGTGGGTAAATTACCATTACAGAAAATCTACAAGAAAATCATTAAGGAGCGAAAGCATTAAAAGAACAGAATTTAAGAGGAGAGAAGATAACGACTGACATTGCCTTTAAATCCTTGAAGATCAACATAGACTGGAACGCAAGAAACCAGAAGAGAGTTCGACAAGCGAAAAATGCAAGAAAAGAAACCTTTAGCATAGAACTTACGGTTACTTTTAGCCATTTAGTCTGTAAAATAATGAGATCTTGCCGCCAATCTAGTATTGTGCTTACATTTATATAGTCTAGGTATTATATAAAGGAGAGTTCATCCTGACATTTACTGTAAAACGTACTTATAGAAAAAGCACAGGGAAACTACATTACGGCGACAGGAAGTGACTGAAGACACGATAATACGTCAGGACTAATAACATTTTATATTCTTCTTTGAATTTTTAATCAAGAATCTATAAGTATATAATATTCTGAGCACGGACTAATGTAAAACTTGTAAATATGTAAGAGAAATGTCAGAGAAATATGTCTGACGTGAAATATTGTCAAGCACAACACAGGGAACCAACCTAGCTAGCAGCAATCAATCGATTCAGTATAATTATTAGCCCGAGAAGGCATAACATGTCACTCTCCTGGAGGTTAGCATCAGCCATGTTCATGGAAATCACCATGGATTCTCTCAGACGATTAATAGATAGCTGTTTTGTTTTGCAGGTGTTAAAATTAACAAGATTTATTGCAAAAATAAGTAAATATAAAAAAAAAACACCTAATTTAATTTTCACCTGTATCAAAAGATTCAAAATTAACCCTTATGCAAAATCAATTATCTTTCCGTTCAGGAAATGGCATCGCCAACATTGTTAATAAACAACATTGAATTATCGTATTGGTCACATGATCACTATAGTTGCTCGTAGGTTAACTTGCCACTTATCGAAACTCTGCAGTTTATACACATATTGATCAACAAATTAGATGTAATTAAAACATTACTATTAATATATGACAGAAATATAATTTGAATTCCAATTATAAACTCAAGAAATTCATTATTTTTAAAGAAAAATTCTATGGAGGCCACGTCATTGGAATCACCATTGAAATTTTAATTTGTATTCCGAGATGGTCCGTTACCAAAAGAAGCAATCTTAGCCAATTCTGGGATAATCTATGTTTGAAAAGTAGTGGTTCATTATAAAACTCAACAATAAAAGCAGTTGATAATTAAAGGATGACTGAACATCATTGCTTTATTTTTTTAATGATTTTATTTGGTATTATTTCCACAAGACCCTTGATCAATTCAATTGATCGAAGCACAATAAATGGCGTAATAATCGAATCTCTATTAATTACCGACGAAAGAAGGAAATAAAAAAGATCCAGATCATAAGCTCGATGCATAGAACATCGACTGGCTGGTTTAACAGGGAAATAGGCCAATTGATAAAGAGATTACAGCCTCCATAAAACTAATAAAGTTAGGTTCTCAAATGAATACTTCTCAATAGACGCATAAAATCAAGGAGAGAAACGATAAATCATAATCAATTGCAAGTTGTGTCTTAATATGATCTTACCTTCCTTTTTTTTACTTATTAATACTAGAATTCACTCAGTACAAAACCCGAGAAGAAATCAAGTTAGAGCGTTAATTTTAAAAACGGAAAGATGAGCGAGGTGTGTGATATGAAGAAAATGGCAGGTTAAAAGAAGTGTACTAAAAATCTAAGGAGGATAGATAATGACAAGTAAGAGGAAGGAAGTTCCACTGTCGGGAAGTGCGAAATAAGAAGCTGTTGGAGTAGAAGAGACGGTTACATTTAACCATTTCGTCAGTGAAAGGATTTGATTGGTTTGGTTTGTTTCGTTTGACTGCATAGCAACCTTAATGGGTTATTTAATGCCTACATGACTTTTATTGCTGGTAATAATTTCTTTTCCTAAAATGCATTGCTGCTAATAATTCTCTTTCCAAAAAAATTATTGCTGGTAATATTTTTTCCCAAAAATGTATTGCTGGTAATATTTTTTTTCTTTTGCAAAAATGTAATGCTGGTAACAATTTTTCCACCCCAAAAGTATGGCTGGTATTAAAAACAATTTTTACACTTTCATAGTATTTTTACACTTTTGGGGGCTTAATTATTTGCCCATAGCAAGGACCCTGACAGGTGCTACCACCCTGGGTCAGAGGCAGCTGGGAACACCAGCAATTAAGAGATCGTTCCACGGTCCTCAAAACCTCCAGATCAGAGGCCGTACTGTCGGATGTAGTTATATATATATATATATATATATATATATATATATATATATATATATATATATAATTAATTCGAAAATTATAACATAAATGTGTTAAAATTCACTACAAAAATAGACATTTTGTTTCAACACTTTTGGTGTCTTAACAAGTGATGGTCTTAAATGTAGAATATATATATATATATATATATATATATATATATATATATATATATTATATTAGGAATATACATAATATCTTCCATTAATACCATAGCTCGGTGTTTTATGCCGAATCAATTTTCAAGTGCTTGAATTACAATATTTATTTGAAATAAGTATTTATTTAAAATGATTATAATTCCAGCACGTGAAAATTAAGCTTCGGCATGACACTCGGAGATGTGCCATTAATGTAAGATATTATTTCTATTGCTTAATATATATATATATATATATATATAAATATATATATATATATATATATATATATATATATATATATATATATATATATGTTAAATAGCTCTGTTACTTTACATTGAACACTGTTTTTCTTACACTATAGAGTATTAATATGTATTTGTATAAAATCGCGCGCTCGTATACGTTCGTATATTTACCTATTAGGTTATATATATATATATATATATATATATATATATATATATATATATATATGTGTGTGTGTGTGTGTGTGTGTATGTGTGTGTAACTTTTCAGCTGCCAATATACCTCATACCACCCTCGAGCGCTTAGCCTTGGAGCAGGTACAATGGAGATCAACGTATTTTAGTGGACGCAGCAGTTTTCAATCTGCTAGTCTGAAGCGTCTTTAACAAGCGAGAACGAAATCTAAAAGGTCAGCCAATCTAACAGTGATCTCATTCCACAATCCTCACTCTTGCTCTATATGCGGCCTCCTTTGTAAATTACTAGCGGGTGTTAAGTGCCACTTAAGATTATCGTACACAATTTTAAAACTGAATCAGTTGGTTAAGTTGTCAGATCCTCATACGTCGAAACCGACGGGAGAGTCCATTATATATATATATATATATATATATATATATATATATAAAGGGTCCATAAAGTTTGTGTACACTTTAAAAAATTATAACTTTATTTGTATTTGCGATAGAAATAATTTGTGAAAAGGATTAGAAAGAAGTAAATCTATATTTTTTAAGGTTTTATTGAAATTTTATTTAAGTTTCCACATGTCCTCCATCATTAGCAATACAAAGGGTAATACGATTTTGCAGTTCACAGAAAATATTTGCCAACTGATTTACAGTAATGCCTGAAATTACATTAGTTATTTTAGCTATACTTAAAACTAGGTACATTAAACTTTATAACATTTTTACAGATTATTTCTATCGCAAATACAAATAAAGTTATAAGTGCACACGAACTTTATGGACACCCTGTATATACATACATACATAAAATAAGGATATATTTGTTAATAACAAAATTAAATGTATAAAAGCTTTAGAACTAAGCAAACATTAAGTAAATTTAGAGTATTTAGAAAAAAAAAAAAAACGAGTGAAGGTAAAATTAAGGGGAAACACCGTAGACATAACATGAAATGGTTTTATCTTCCTTTCAATCGTAATGTTCAAACTAATATCGGAAGGATTTTCCGAAATTTTATTCATAAGCAGTTTAACCATTCAACAATAGTAAAAAAAAGAAAAAAAGATTTTTAACAAAAATAATTTTAAGATAAGATAATGTTACGATTTACCCACATCTGGGACGCTAACAGGTGCTGCCACCCCAGGTAAGTGTGGACAGGGGAACAGCAGGAGGTAAGGAGGTGGTTCCACGCTCTTGAAAACCTTCAATTCCCTGATCGGAGGCATTGCTGCCGAATGGTGTTTATTGTCACACCCAGGACTAAAGAGGGAAATTTACGTGCACAGAGAGAGAGAGAGAGAGAGAGAGAGAGAGAGAGAGAGAGAGAGAGAGAGAGACGCACGCACACACAGACACATAGAAACGCACGTAAACACATATATATTGGGTTGGGGCATAATTATCAGGCGTTTTCAACAATATTATAAAAAGAAACGTAATTCAACAATACAGTGATCCCTCGTTTATCGCGGTAGATTGGTTCTGAGACTGGCCGCCATAACTGAATTTCCGCCAAGTAGGGACGCCATATTTACAGTATTTATTTAACGTGTATTTGGACTTTTAAAACCCTCCCTGTACTGTTAACAACCTACCCATTACAGTACTCTATTAATAACAAGGACAACTGTTAAGCAATAACACTGTAGATTAAAAAAAATAAAGATTGTTACTGTATTCAACACGAAAGAAGTTGAAGTAGAATTTGAAGGATGATGATGATGATGAATTTGCTGCACAGTAGAAATGATGATGATGAAGCTGATGGTGATGACTTCTACTGTGCAGCCGATAATTTTATTTTACGTCTCTTCAGACGGCGGTGCCCTTTCTATTGCTATTTTACGCTTGTTTTGTTGTTCAGAGACCAATAAATAATATTTATTATTAATATTTTAATGGGTTTAATGAAAAATTTTAGGTGTTCATATACCGCGATTTTTCTTGAATTTTCCAGAATCTCCGCGATATGTTTTCTATATATATATTTTAAAAATCCGCGAAGTCGTGAATCCGCGATAGTAGAACAGCGAATTAGCGAGGGTTCACTGTAATATTTTTAAATTATGATTATCGACACATTTTATAACTTAAAAATAAAATAATATTTTTATCAAAAAAAGTAAACAAAACAATTTTTATTAACAAATAACTCGCCTACAAAACGCCTGATAATTATGCACCAATCCCCACATATATATATAAATTTAGAGAGAGAGAGAGAGAGAGAGAGAGAGAGAGAGAAAGAAAAAGACTATGTGAAATACTGATATATTGAAATGAGTATATATCCATTTTGAAAGACGTTATATGCTCGCGCAGGCGTAATTATTTTGCCCTGAGTTCCTACAAATAAAATACTTTGTATTGATTTGCTATGATTCACGCATTCACAAACACCCACCTTAAAAATAAAGATAAAATTGTATCGAGAATAACTTAAAAACAAGCACAAAGAAATAATATAAGCGGAAATCTTCTAAAATGGCTACAATTTTAAAAAAAGTCAATTCAACGTATCATCTTTTTTATTTCAATCTTAGATAATTTTATTCCTTTCCTTCTACTCGATCACTTTCATTTGCAATTCGTTCCGCATCATTTTTTTTTACTTGGCGAATATACAATTTATCCCTGCATTCACAATATTATGCCCTTTTTTTTTTTTTTACATCGGGTCATCTAATTGTCCCTGTCTTATTTGCTGAATTCTTAGGTTACTCTTTTTTCATGCGTATCGTTTTGTTTTTCTCGAAACAGATGTTGATTTGGTACAGACGAATACTTTCATCGCCTACGGTAAACCTTAATTGCAAAAATCTGATGCGCATTAAATACAACCCTGTCCGTAGTTGGTCATCACTATATCTTACTGGTCGAAATGCGCCATGTCATCGCTCATTACCAATTGAAAATCTCACGAAATAATTTTCAATAGTACAGTCAGTGCCGGGCCAATGTTCTCGTGCACCCTCAATCAATGACTGCCACCAAATGTCTGATACCCCCATGAATCTATGATACCCTTCCGAATCTATGATACGTCCACCAACTCTACTATATTTCAATTTTGAAAGGTAGTATTCAAATAAAATACAAATTTTATTGTAAACTAATTATGCACAAGTATGATCATATGCAATACGAGTGAATAATTCAACTAGAAAAATTGAAAAGAAATATAATTTATCTAAATACAAATTAGAACCATATCATAATAGATCCATTATGTTTTTTTGGCAATTTTTAGCATCAACTTGAGATTTTTCTTGTTAAAAGTTGGATAATTTTTAACACATTCAACATTATTGTTGTAACCTAGCAAGGGTTACTGAATAAAGAATAAAAAAAAACGGAGGTTGGAAATGAAATGGTAATCTTTATAACATCAACAAAATACAATACTCTCCAGCGGCGTGAACTAAATAAACCACTGCTAGTGGTGGACGACTTATTACAGCCCAGTTATAATTGTGTTCAACGTATTTATGAGGACTGGTACATACCCATTAGTGTTCATAGGTACGGTATATGATAGATAGATAGATATGAATGTAATAACACACACACACACACACACAGACACACACACACACACACACACACACACACACACACACACACACACACACAGACACACACAGACACTATGAAGCTAAAGAGCCAAGCAAACCTACCTAGCTTTCGGCTACACGAATCGTCAGGATCTCTCTCTCTCTCTCTCTCTCTCTCTCTCTATATATATATATATATATATATATATATATATATATATATATATATATATATATATGATGAAAAATACATACCCATTAGTGTTCATAGGTAAGGTATATGATAAATAGGTAGATATGTAGTAACACACACACACACACGCACACACACACACACACACACACACACACACACACACTCACACAGAGACACACACAGACACTATGAAGCTAAAGAGCCAAGCAAACCTACCTAGCTTTCGCCTACACGAATCGTCAGGATCTCTCTCTCTCTCTCTCTCTCTCTCTATCTATATATATATATATATATATATATATATATATATATATATATATATAGATGAAAAAATACATACCCATTAGTGTTCATAGGTAAGGTATATGATAAATAGGTAGATATGTAGTAACACACACACACACACACACACACACACACACACACACACACACACACACACACACACACACACACACACACTCACACAGAGACACACACAGACACTATGAAGCTAAAGAGCCAAGCAAACCTACCTAGCTTTCGCCTACACGAATCGTCAGGATCTCTCTCTCTCTCTCTCTCTCTCTCTCTCTATATATATATATATATATATATATATGAAAAAATACATACCCATTAGTGTTCATAGGTAAGGTATATGATAAATAGGTAGATATGTAGTAACACACACACACACACACACACACACACACACACACACACACACACACACACACATATATATATATATATATATGTATATATAGATGAACAAATGCAAAGAGATGAGCAGATAGATAGTGTTGTAACCTATAAAAAGGTTACTGAATGAGGAATAACCAAGATGATGGTTGGAAATGAAATGGTAATGCTTTATAACATCAACAAAGTACAATACTCGCCAGCGGCGTGATGTAGGTAAACCACTGCTAGTGGTGGACTACTACGACAGCATATTATCCCCACATACAATAGTCCCCTACATATTTATGAGGATTGGGACAAACCCATTTGTACGGTATATAACAGTTATGGATAAAAAAAACAATTTTATATAGTGTGTTTTCGAGACATGATATGAGCAAAACAAATTCACGGATTTGGTAAAAAAAAATTATATCCCAGAACGAAGTCAGAATCAACGAATATTTTTCATCCTTTAATAGTCAGTTGTGCTTAGTTTAAATTTAACGTATACAAATGTAGACAGAAAAAAAAGAACAAAAAACAAATGTTGATATATATATATATATACAGACACGTGTATTGTATGCGCGTTACTTAGTGAAAAGTTCTCAATATCCGTGATAAAGATAACATATTCAGTTGCATGGCTATAAAAAGCTTGTTACAAACTACTATCCATGCAATTACCTATAACTAGAATTGAAACCCGACTGAATTGGTGGCAGGTGGAAATTCTACCACTAAGCCATCGGCGCACAGCAAGGCCGAAGGTGAATTTTAGCGTATTTATTTTTAGATAAACACACAATAACTCAGAGGACTCGATTCGCTTCAGTGAAGTCTTGCGATATATATATATACACACACACAGAGAGAGAGAGAGAGAGAGAGAGAGAGAGGCAGAGAGAGGCAGAGAGGCTCCATCGCCTGTTGAGCTGATACCAAACTAACCATGTTAATACCAAAGATGCATCTTGTTAAATATATCACTGCTAGACAAGTGGGGGTCGTCTTTTTTGTTTCTGTTTTGATGTTGTTTTATGCAAGATAAAAGCAGTCTTTTAGAAACCACACGTCCAAGCAGAAAATCGCTACCAAGATGAACAGAAGCCATTTCGCTATTTTTTTTTCATTTTCTCCTCCTTATCGACAGGAATTGGTTCAAAGAGATTCTTATTGAAAACCTATTAAAATGGAGTGATTGCCTGCTCTGAGAAATCCGGCGGAAGCCTGTTACAGCATTCGTGGCAACATCAAAGTATCGATGAAAAATGTAGACGTTTTGCTTTCGCATTGAGGATAGAAGCAAATATACGTTTTGCCACTGAGTCAATAGAAATCTCAAATTTGCACATAGGAAGTCCAGTCGTCGAGGTCCAATTTGAACTTGTGTATTATGGCTTGCGGAGTTTCTTTATTATATATATATATATATATATATATATATATATATATATATATATATATATATATATATACAAAACAAATCGATAAACTATTGATTAAAAAGTCTTCTGCGTTTGCATCAGTTATATGTCTGGGGTTCAAGTATATATATCATCCCCACCCTATCTCCTTCTCTCTATTTTTCTCTCTTTCTCTCTCTCTCTCTCACACACACACACACACACACACACACACACACACACACACACACACATATATATATATATATATATATATATATATATATATATATTTATATTTATATATATATATTTGGTTTGGTTTGTTTTACGGCATATAAACCACAATGGGTTATTTAATACAGACGAGATTTTTATTTTCCAAAACAAGTACTGCTGCCAAATCAAGTTTCATTAACACTTTTGCTATCCAGGACACTTTAATTATTGCATTGATTGATTTGGTTTGGTTTGGTTTGGTTTGGTTTGGTTTGGTTTGGTTTGGTTTGTTTAACGACATATCAACTACAATGGGTTATTTAATGCTGCCAAGATTTTTCCAATAATAATAATAATTTTTTACAAAAATGTATTGCTGGTATTAAAACATATTTTTGCACTATCATGATGTTTTGATCCCAGTTTAGGAGTTAAATATTTGCCCATTTGCTGGGATCCTAACAAGTGCTCGCACCCCGAGCAAGGGTGGGCCTGGGAACACCAGCAATTAAGATGTGGTTTAACGCTCCTGAAAACCTCCTGAGCAGAAGACTTGCTGTGGGATGTAGTTTATCATCTTACCCAGGACGAACACACACAGATATATATATATGAAATTAAATAAGTACTCATCTTATTCTAACTTGGTCCTACTTGCCTCTTGATTGTAAAATATATTTTCAGAATGAATTCACTTTTACACACAAGTCCCCAGAAAAGTGGTCGTAATATTTTTTTAAGCGTTTCACCCCAGGCAAGCCACTAGCACGCAAGGGGTTACAGAGAGCAAATAGGAGTGATAGGGGAAAGGATGAAGAGACGGTTAGGGGATAGATCAGGGCATCTGAAGACGTCGATTGACATTACATTTGAATAGTCATCAGTGTAGCTAGACATGCGATTGCCTCAAGCCAGGATCGAAACCCAACCGATTTGGCATCAGTTGTAGATTTTTCCCCGGCAGAGAGGAAGGTGAAATTTTTTTTACGTATTTATGAATGAACATTTAATTTTGTTTGGGCGTCAATCTGAGGACAGTACAGAGGATTCGCAAGGAGTTGGATGAGTCTAATGGGATTATGAAGGTGACTGGAGAGATCACAAATGATGGAGATGTTATGCTTCCATTCATCTTCCCACAGGGCCTCAGACTCAACGCAGTCTTGATCAAGTGCCTTGAGGAGGTAATTGTTATACAGGAACGTACCTATTTCTATTGTAAATAGACTCTCCCACAGATAATAAGTAGTAGTAGTAATAGCAGTCGCCAGTAAAGCTCAGTGAGTTGTGTGAGTCAGTCGATATCGGACATTAAGGTATGAACCACTACAACTAGATTGCTGCGTCATTAACTATTATTTTCAAGTTCTTAACATTTTGTACGTCGAACCTAATTTAGGACCGACTTAGTGAAATACAAGCCCCCTCTGTGAAAACTACTCTACAACAGTAATGCTGACAGACATAGATAGATAGATAGACAGACAGACAGAAATAGATAGATAGATAGACAGACAGACAGACAGACTGACATAGATAGACAGACTGACATAGATAGATATATAGTTAGAAACAGAAAAAAAGAAAGAAAGAAAGAAAGAAAGAAGAAAGGACAGCGAAAGAGATCTAGAGTCAGGTCGATGAATTTGATATAAAATGTCTTACTTGGATGTTGACGCCAAGTTCCGGCACAAGAGGCTTGCCATCTTTGAGCCATCGGACTGCAATTGGTAATTCTCCGCTGCTGATGACGCAGATGACAGTCACTCGTTGTCCCTCTCGTGTACGCTTTTGGAAACTGAAAGGGGTGATTGTCGGTGGCTCTGCGAAAACCAAAACGAAAGACGTTCTTTAATGAATCTATAGAGCTAGATTGATGAAGACATTGAACTCTGTAAAAAATGATCGAAAATATCCCTCAATGTCTAGGATAGTGTAGAAACTGTATGTACGTTAGCCCTGCAGATTCCCTGTTGAGTATAGGGTAACTTTCTTTTATATTAATGTTTACCCAATACAAGGCTCAAGGGACACTCAAGGGAGAGGTTTTTTGTGTGCCGTTGGATGAGCATAAGAAAAAGCAAGAAGTGAAGCTCATGGGTTTATGTAGGAAATATAACTGATAACCCTAGACTTGAAGAGGTCAAGATTATATCAGTTATGTGCCATGCGTGATACACGCTTAGGCGATCATGTATCTTTCGATACATGACTGACGAGGCAGATGTTTTCCCGTAGTAGGTTGCCATTTCTTTCTGCGGTAAACCAGTTGCCATCCAAGGCTATAGAACCTGGTCTGTCCTGCTATTTACCCATAGCTGAGGGGAGAAGAAGAGGATCCATACCTTTCCCAAGGGTATTAGCCTATAAGTGAATGTAATGGATTCGTCTAAGATTATAGTGATTGGGAAAACGGTAATCTGTTCCACAAAGTAACAGTTCTTGGGAAGAAGCTGTTTGAATGGAACTTCTTACTCTTGGAATACGAAGGGAATCGGGAGAATTCGCCCTTGTGGATGTGGCATGGCGGGTAACACTTGTAAAGGTTAATGGTGGTGCCAGCAAAGAATTAACTTTTTAGAATCTATGCAATTGAAATATTGATAGAGCAGTGAGAAGTCCATGACTTTTCGTTTGTGGAGAAAACGGATTTCGGGTGGAAAATATGTAATGGCTTTTGAACTGAGGATTTGGCAGCTCCAGCCCAGATAACGCGGGAATATTTTTAATTTTAATGATTTTTAATTTAAAAAAAATGAAAATATAATTTCTTTATTATTATACTGATATTCACCCGATACATACCCAAGAGCCACTCAAGATAGAGGGATACTATCTGGTTAGCAAGAAAAGGCAAGAAATGAAGTCCATGGATTATGCAGGAAAGGTAACAGTTAACCATCAAGATAACGGTGAATAAGTTTTTAAAAGAAGGAAAACTGGAGAGGAAAACTGGCTCAGGAGTTCACAACAGGAAGAGTGATCATCTTTTCAATTTAGAGCTAAAGAGATCAATTAGAAAAGATCCAACTCAATCCATAAGACGTTTGGCACGTGGAAGAGTTTCACCTATGATAGACCAAAGAGCCGTGAAAAAGACTCGAAAACGAAATCGTACGTGAAAACTGTGAGGTACTTTGTTACTCCATGATAATAGAAATTTAGAAGTTTAGAGAAGGGGAAGATCATCTTGAATAAGTTTGAAAATGATCCTGGAATATATATATATATATATATATATATATATATAAACTTTATTTCAATCCTTCATGAGTTTCTAATCCTTAGCTATGATTAATTAATGATGAACATGTCATTTTCATTTATGATCAATTTCATCATAATTCTTCTGGTTAACTTAGAGAGTAATTATACATTCTTATTGCTCAAAGTAGAGTCCAATAATGTTATAACAACCTTGGAGAATTCCAGTCAGATATCTTTAATCATTTCTAAGATACAATGTTGCAGAGATAAATCTAACAATTGGACAATTTTAATGTTACACGATTTGAACAATAAAGATAAACAGTCCACTTTAAGGCTCCATTTGTAATAATTTATTTCATCAGAGAATTTTATTTTTTCTCTGGATCTTCAGACTTCACTTTCAAAAGGTGAAACGAAAAATGAGTTTAAAATTTACACTTTTGACGGGCAGTATTAAGCTTATATAAGTTGACATAAAAGGTGGTGAGGAATAGTGTGAGAGATATGGTTGAGTTTAGAGAGAGAAGGAAGAGTTTTAAAGTTTATTTTTATATTTCTTTTTATTATAATACTTAATATTGAGGAAGGAGGGGGGTAAGGATCAGACATTGACCTATTTAATCGGTCAACTCATCGGAAATGATATGTGGAAAGAAAAAAGAGAAAAAAGGGAAAAAAGAAAAAAGGGGGTGTAGAGAGATAAGAGATGTACGTAGGGTTTTTGGAGGAAGAAGAGGGGTGGTATAGCTTCAGTAATTTAGATAAAAACAGATTTTAACGTTTGATAGTAATTTAAATGTTTAAAAATTCCACAAAGGAATTAAATTTAATCCTTGTTAGCAATTTAAATATTCAACTCCTCCACACACATACACACATACACACAGACACGTATATATATATATATATATATATATATATATATATATATATATATATATATATATATATATTTGTGTGTGTGTGTGTGTGTGAAAGAGTTTAAACACTGACACCCCAATGCTCATAAATCTGTAAGTCTGTTAAAAGAACACAGACGGAAGAAAACTATCAAAACTGATAACTATATTAACTTGTACTTACCCACGATTCTCACGATGACGTTTCGACTCATACCTTCCCCTTTGTCATTCGCAGCTGTGCATGTGTAGTCGCCATCGTCATGATATTTCTGGACATTATCAACAGTGAGGGTTCCGTTTTCCACTCTCTGGCGATGGTTTATGGGAAGAGCCTGTGTCGCTGCAAGGAGAAAGTACAAAGTCATGCTTTAAAAAATTTGTCTGCGAGGGAGTGATGTTCCCCATCCACTCTTTGGTCTCCATACACACTCACCAAGCCTCAGTGTCTATCTATCTAAATCATTCTTTTAAAATTTACACTCCTCTTTAGAAAAGGCACAGATTGACAAAGAAACAAAACGTTTGATATTTTGAGATAAAGTATTTTCATCATTACACGTTGATGCCGGTATGATGTTTTTCTAGATGTAACATTTTTATAATATGAAAATAATTGTGTCAATATTTTACACTTTAAATTTTTCTCAGAATTAACCTGGAGAAAAATACAATATTTATTATTGAAAAAGACAAAAGAAAACTGTATTTTTTGCCGACGCGTTTCGTCCGATGTGGATATTTCCAAGGCAAAAAACGAAATGAATTTATTAAAACAAAGTATCTATAAATAACAAACAAAATGTCGTTAGCAACTGGAAGAATTTAGAAACGCTTGGTTAACTGAAGAATTACGTCAGTTGCTTTATGTCTGAAGAGAATATTTTTTAAACAGAATATTTTCACGTGTAGAAATAATGTTTGTATTGTGTTGACGGATTCAACCGTTTTCTTTTGAGTTGTTGTGTACGTTGGCTTGGGAGGGTAGTGATTCTGTTAGAAAAGGTTATATTGGGAAAAAAAAACTTTGGCGTAGTTTTCTATAATATTCAATGGCGGCACTCTCGAGAATTTTCCTTCTGAGTGAATTATTTTCTTTATTTATGAGTGTAGCATTTATAAAATCAAAATTTCAGTTGAATTTATTTCTAATTATGACTGGTGCTCATAGATGCTTTTTTTTAAATTTTTGTGCTCATAGATGCTTTTTTAAAATATTTGTGCTCATAGATGTTTCTACAAGGTATTGTGAGAAACAGTTTTGCCAACTTATTTTATATATGCCTGCTTCAGAAATATTTTTGCTATGGGTGTTTGAGGATTTGATTATATCCATAATGGTTTTGGATGTATTTGTGATTATTTTGAGATTATTTAGATGGGATATATTATTCTGGATAGTGGATATGACAGAGATGATCGGTAGTATGATGCAATTTATTTTCATGTAAATTATTATTACGGATGATTTTGTTATTTTTGTTGCGGTGTTTTAATAAATTCATTTTGTTTTTTGCCTTGAAAAAGTCCACATTGGACGAAACGCGTCGGCTAAAACAACAGTTTTCCTATTATTTTTTTTCCCTTAATACAGTTTATTGTTAAATTTTACCCACCGTCTTAATTCTTTATATTGTTTGAAAGAAATTATCCATGTATTTTTTTCATCGTTAATTGTTGGAATTTGATCTTTAATAAATGGAAACAAAAACGATACTTCTACTTAGCATCAGGAAGAGACAATTGAAATATGTATAATTGCGAAAGAGGGTTTGGAACATTTGATACACACAGGATAAATTAAAAGAAAAAAGGACAAAGGCAAACAGCGCATTATCTACTTAGTGAGTTTGAATAAATGGATGACGTAACAAGAAGAAATATCAAAATTTATTAAGAGCTACAAAATGGCAGGGACTGTCTCTATTTCTGAGATCAGGTATCATAATTATTTACAATATTTATATTGTTCGGACTGTTGTCCTCATCTTTATTGTCATATTAAAGATGTTTCGGCAGTTGTATGCTCCGGTCTTCTTCAGAATCTGTCTATATTTCTGAGATGAGGAATTTTAATTATTTACATTATTTACATTGTTCGGACTGTTGTCCTCATCTTTATTGTCCTATTAACTATGTTTCGGCCGTTGTACGCCCCGGCCTTCTTCAGGTGATTGGAAGTGAATTTATTCACCTCAGGACACATGGCCCAGTGGATAAAGCGTTGGTGGGATACAGTGACTTGACCCAAAGATTTTTTATTTCAATTACTGACTACTGCAGTGGTAAAAAAAAAAAAGCAAAAACAAACAAACATGGAGAGTTCAGTTAAAGGGAGATAAACTGAGACATCCGGAAGAGGCATGTCACGTGGAACTAGAACAATCCTCCCCGGTGGACGAAATAAAGAGTTCAGCTGAAATTCCAATCACCTGAAGAACGCCGGAGCGTACAACGGCCGAAACGTCGTGAATATGTTAATAAAGATGAGGACAACAGTCCGAATAATAGAAAATTGTGGAGAGCCATGATCGCTAACGTGGGACACGGTACATAGATTGAAGATGTTGGTATTTGGAGCCAAGAAATAAATTTAAGCCAGACGTCAACTCGCATCGAGTAACTTGGGAGCTCGACATTTAAGCAGTGGTGTCCTTTGCTTGAAGAGATTATAGAATACATGTAAGAATGCCAACTGGCTGATCAATGAATTCTTTTAGTTAGAAATATAAGATGCCATTGAATGACGCTATCAGATTGCCTATGTTGATATTCTGAAGCGAAAAAATTGTTGAAAATATATTTAATGATTAAAATTTCTCTATTTTTATTGTAACTATGGAGTCAATTGGTGAGTTTCGTAGAACTCGTGAGTGTTGCGACGTAGGCAAGGAGTATCGTGACGCAAGAGATGTGTGATGTCTAGATTTATTGTATATAAAATACAATTGTGGTACAAGGCCGAAAATGGGGTGAGGGAGAAACGGGCTGAAGCTGGTCATCACTTACTATCTTATGCCTAGCTAATTAGATTCACGGCCCATTTTATGAATAGATGTGTAATGTCTTTTTTATATACAGGGTGGTCAGAAATCTTGTCACCCACTGCATAATGTTCTATTTCAGATGGCTGACAGGAAAATGCTAGTGTTCATAAAGACCTTTGTCAATATGTGACAGCGTCAATGAAATTGAATAAACTGAATCCAGTACATGTGCTTTGTATTATTGTATTACTGGCTGTTCTAATTTTTTTTGTGTGACAAGACTTTTGGACCACCCTGTATATTTTCCTAGCAACAACCTTAGTTGTTGGTTGATGTATTAATACGGGTTTTCAACCAAGGCTTGATTTTTGGATTTTCTTTGTTCATTATTTTCGGTATCTATACTGAGGACACAACCATTTACCACTGTCTTAACAGAAAGTCTGATAGGTGCGATAAGGTCAAACAAAGAAAATGAAGCCGCATCATTTCATTTATGTTAATAAAAGTGAATAAACTGAATCAAGTACATGTGCTTTGTATTACTGTATCTTGTTCTTCTATTGTTCTCATTACCTTTTAGTATGAAGTGACAAGACTTTCGGATTACCCTGTAGTTTATCCGCCTGAGAGCAGATACTACACTTTGATCCCAACCACAACGCCGAGAAGTGAGTGTATTTTCATATGACACAAGGTCGGTTTAATGTAGGGAGCCATGCACGCGGACCAGGTCCAAAAATAGCCCTGCCCATCAACTCCGCAGGTGATTCCCGGGATCGGGCACCTATCAATAATATATTTAGTTGTACCAAGTTCGCAGCCATAGACACAACTGAGAGTTGAAATGTAAATATCAATTTTAAGAAGGTAGGGCGTATGGCTGTCAACAAATGAAACAGCCCAAAAAGCGAATTACAAATTGGAGATACCAAAATTAAACAAATGTCAAAATTTGAATATCTGGGAAGTGGGTGGAAAATGCGGCATCAAAATTCGAAGGGGTTTGGGATAGCGAAAGATGCTTTTAAAAGCTAAGCAAAGTATCAAGGAGGAGGTGACAAGACTTTCGGACCAGTCAGTGTATTGGCTAATGCCGGCTCTTTAGTTATAATTGTTTTTAATTTTTTGAAGGTCGTTTTTGTTGGATGTGTATTGCTACAAAAACAACTATCATTAAATTAAAAAAAAACTATCATTCTCTCTCTCTCTCTCTCTATATATATATATATATATATATATATATATATATATATATATCCAGCGTAAAATATATATGGTTGTTTCGTGTCATGGTAGAGGGCTTGCGTTTCCAAGCGATCCGAAGAACAAATCCTGTAGGGCTACTCAAGGTGGTAAGGTCAAGGTGGTGGGACAAGACTGAACGCGAGTAACCCCCGAAGACTTCAACTGCGGATCACGCAAAGATCATCGGACAAACTGGCGGAAGTAGCAAACCAAGGCGGACCTGTGCAGCCAGGTTTACCTGTCTCATTTCCCTCTGAGTCGTGAGGGAGGGGCTTTTAGCCAAGTGCGTGGGTTCACCGTCGTGCAGAGTTCTCCACCAAGATCAAATTTACGGGAATGACCTAATCAGACTCTCTATGATTCACAGCCATCTCCGCCACTACCAGCAGAGGTGAGGGAGAAATGAAATAGGGAGAGAGGATGACGATCCCGATGCTCAGATGTGAGTGGGTGCTGACAGAGTATTGCTTCAAGGATCATACATCTATATTTACTATTTGATTTTGCTAGTATTTTGGTATTGTTCTTGAGTCACAATTATCTCTACGATGACTTAGGAAAGTCGAAAGTTTGGACCATTTTCTTTCTTGTCTGAGAAGGATTATTCATAATTTGGAAAAGTCGATCATTAAAATCAATCGATACAAAATGTCTACCGTTTTAACAATATTTTTTCCTCCCCAGTCGGAATTTATTAGAAAATATATTTATTTTCTAGTAAATTCTGTGTAACAAATTCGAGTCGGATCTAATCGGAAAGGCATGAATCTGACTAAGCAAGACAGCCTGGGTTGGGGGTAACCGGCCTAGGAGAAGGAAACTTCAATTCAAAGCCAACCTGGAGAGGATTGGCCTCTGTCAGGCTATCTTGCCCCAAAAACACAGAGTTCTACTGCAGCTGAGGTGCATGGGGCCACTACGACCCTCCTAGGTCACGGGATCCGCTAGCGATCGATCGATATTTATATTAAATAGAGAAATCATACGAGTAGACTTCACAGGGTAATAAACATTTCCTGTTATCCTGTCGATTTCAGTTTCATTCAAATATTGTGATGTGTGCCTTTGTGTAAACTCATGTATATTTTAACTCAGTGACAACATTAAAAATATTTTCTACAAAATTTTAAAAATAACTTTTTAAAAATTAATTCTATTCATAACCGAATAATTTCTGAAAAGTTCAATAAAATCTGAGAATTTTCTGATTTTAAGAAATCAATTATTTTTTTTTTACCTCAATCTTATAATTTTATTGTACAGCTAGGAGTTTTCGTTTTGCAATTTTCCCACTCATTCTACTTTTTGTAGTTATTATTTACTTTTTCATATTTATCATAAATTCAATCCACTCTCATAAGTAATAAACTCTGAACATTTACATTTGGTCATGTCTATGCTGCCAAGATCATAGTTCTATCATGGATAGGATGGAATTAACACATAGTAGGTATGAATATATCGATAGAGATGGATTTGAATAGACTGATACCAGTAGACAGGCATGGATACATCGATATCAATGGAGAGAGAAATACAGGGAGAGAGAGAGAGAATTACTGAAAAGTGATATCAATATAGCGAGAGAGAGAGAGAGAAAGAGAGAGAGAGAGAGAGAGAGTGAAAGAGAGGGAAAGAGAGGTAATTATTTTAAATTTATCTTTATATCTTACATCCATACTACTCATGTCCACACAGACACTCAGCTCGGAATGTGGATATAGAATTCAACACTGGATGGTGACAGCCAGTTTCACTCCTCAAGGCAGATTAAGAATAAAAGGAAGATATGGAAATAGGAAAAGAATTTTGTCATATAACAACAAAGGTGAAAGATTTGACACACACACACACACACACACACACACACACACACACACACACACACATATATATATATATATATATATATATATATATATATATATATATCTACTGGGGTGTACTTTAGCAGTTTTTGTTCATATAAGACTGGTTACCAACGAATGTTCTTTTGAAGGAATTTGGTGGCAATATCTCATTTTCCTGGTTTCTGGTAGAAATTTGATTATATATTGTCTCGTGTCTGAGTTCTTTCCGTATTCATAAATCTTTCTGATCAAAGAGGTTTTATTGATAATGTTTGACACTATATGCACGTATTGCGTTTTACATGTTATGTCAGTTCTATCTTCTTGCTTTTGATATAACACAAAAACACTATACATATTATGTTCAGATATTTATATTATACATATATACATATATATATGAAACAAATATATATATATATGTACCATATATATACAATATATATGTATATATATATATATATACATATATAGCATATATATACTATATTAATATATATATGTAGTACTTATATATATATATATATATATATATATATTAATATAGTATATATATGTTATATATGTATATATATATATTAAATATATATATATATAAGTACCATATATATATATTAATATAGTATATATATATATACATGTATGTAATATATATATATATATAGCATATAAAATATATATATATATATATATACCAGCAATATATATGTAGTTTGTTTATATATATATATATTTAGACAGCATGTAGAATGGAAGTGGACTCAGCAGTTTTCAATCTGCTTGTCTGAATCATCTTCAAGAAGGAGAGCAAGAACTAAAAAAGGTCAACTAACAGTGATCTCATCTCAAATTCTCACATATGTGGTCTCCTTTGTAAATCACTAGTGGGTCTTAAATGCCACTTAAGATTATCGCACAAAATTTCATAACTGAATCAACTAAGCTGCCAGATCCTCATACGTCGAAACTGTAATTTGGACTTTGCTATACAAACGCATCTCTGTAGCACGTCAGATCAAATGGTTTCTGTATGGAATATAGGTTTGATTCCTGTTAGAGAACGCATATTTTCTACGAAATTTCTCGAACATTCAGGCCGGTAAATAATTACCTATTTAATTAGAGAACAGATCATTTGCTAAAATAAATTGTATCTATAAAAATAACATAGAAAGAAAAAATATATTAAATAATTGTCGGACTCAATCTATGTCATTACAATATATATATATATATATATATATATATATATATATATATATGATAGACAGGAAATTTTCTACCCCTTTTGAAAGAATTTCGCTTCATACAGTCAACACCAAAATAGGGTTATATGTGTATTCTCAAACACACACACACACACACACAAAAATATATATATATATATATATATATATGAAGAAATATAGTCTTAAGATGTGCTATATTTATGGGATATATATATATATATATATATATATATATATATATATATATATATATAAAAGTTAACACAGAAATCAAATATATATATATGCAATTTTTTGATATATATTATTTATATATTATATATGCGATTATTGGAAAGCGCTCAATATTGATAGAGTTTATTTAGTTGGATTGATGTGAGTTTGACAAACACGTCAATCCAACTAAACGATATATATATATATATATATATATATATATATATATATATATATATATATATATATATGGTATAAGAATGACAATTACAACGTTATATGGCCCTAAGCCTCTAGTACACTAGTGGGCAGCGTGATCAGCTTAAGTGTGTCGCAAAACCCCATTCATAAATTTTTCTAATATTGGACTTCAGTTATGTGAAGAAGAAGAAATGTCCACCGTTTTAGTGATCGAGGACTCAAAATAAAACATCTCACGCTACCTATTCATCTATTTTGCATTTTTTACAAAATTAATATCCCACATTTGCTAAAAAGACTTTATCAGTTTTATTGCAATTTTCTACTCCTTATTTATACGAGTTAGACTTCTCAACTCTAAACAGCATCAAAAATATGAAGCAAGAAAGACTACGCTCAAATGAAGAAGATATGAGGGTCTGCTTATCGCACATTTGACAAAACATTGAAGAAATCACAGAAAAAAAACAGGCATAGGTTTCACATTAAATAAGCTGCAGAAATAGTTAAATAGAAATATTGAAATAAAGTAAATTCATATTTGTGTTGTTCTGGGTAAGACGTTAAACTACATCCGCGTCCAGGGTAAGACGTTAAACTACGTCCAGCAGCAAATCAATAGGTTTTGACGAGCGTAGAAAAACCTCTTAATTGCTGGTGTTCCCAGGTTACCCTGACCCCGAGTGGTGGCATCTGTTAGGGTCCCAGCTATGAGCAAATAGTTAACTTTTACCAGCAATACTTCTTTGAAACAAATTATTACCAGCAATACAATTTTGAAGGGAAGATATTACCAGAAACGGTTTTTTGACAAAACAAAATATTACCAGCAATAAAAAATTTTGTCAGCATTAAATAACCCATTGAGGTTGATATGCCGTAAAACAAATTAAACCAAACCAATCATATCTGTGTGTGCATTTAAAAAAAAAGTCTGTGGTTTTATTTCATAACATTCAAATGCATACCCTTTAAAAATTTTGATATGTGTGCCGTGATATCTCCATTTGCTTTTAGGTGTGCCTTTGACTAAAAAGATTGAGAAACACTGGTCAAATATATAATAAAACTCATAAATATTAATATCGTAAAGGGGCATGTTTTTTTCTGATTTTCCTTTTTAGAGTTACAAAATCGATATAAAAAAGTTAACTCTTATCTTGTACGATCAAATTTCATATTGATTCTGTCAGTAGCGACTAAACGTTACTATTCCCATAGACACTGTTGGTTGAACTTAATCTATTTTCCTTTTCGTCCAGTCGTGTCGTCACAATCCACCGCACAATTGTTCAACCTACTATACAAACGACCTTCAGATCTGGGAAATGCAATATCCAACATGGCTACCCAGGTGATATGAAAAGTAAATTTACAGTTAACACTTGACGTACTGCAGTAAGACACCTGTAACCGATACCCACTTGAATCTGCTAATATCGAATGAGAGAGAAGCATGCCAACAAAGTGATGCTGGGGCACATACAAGCGAAGTCCAATACACACCCATCATGTCATCGAGTCTGATATGGCTATACCAAACACATTTAGCATAGTCAAATGTGCGTGATATGGTGGCATAGGTTTCCCAAGAATCTAGATTTTATTCTGAAGTCGCTTTGCTTGTCTCACCTTTCAAAAATAATTTTCTAGACAGCCGGTCTTGAGGTTCCCCTACAAGTCCCGCAGATTAACAGATTCTTCAGCCCCTTGTTTTTAAGATCATCCAACTAACAATTATATCTGTGATATTGGATGGGTTATTTACTGTAGTGATACCCATGCCTGGATTAGCATCAAGACATTTATTTAGCTACCTCCACTAATTCGTTAAAAATCATGATGAAATAATGCCCCAAACTTGATAAAAACAAAGTTTCATCGTCAAAATCTTTATGTTATTATTAAGAGGAAAGACCGAATTACTGTTTGGTTATTTAATTATATTTTTAATAGTTTTCAGAACGTTCGAAATTTTGGTTAAAATGTTGTTTTTTTTTCGTCAGTAGGCAGACTAAAATTCAATAAAATATTAGATTACGGAGAATATTTTCCTAAATTTTAAGATTACTAGTTAGTTAAAAAATATGATTAATTTGCTGCTTAGTTACATTTACTTGTTATAAATTATTATAAATTATAAAAAATTGGACAAAAAATTCCAAAAATATATATGAAAATTCTATGGTATATTCAATATAAGGGATGTCCATAAAGTTACAAATTATTTCTATCGCAAATACAAATAAAGTTATAAATGTTTTTTAAAGTGCACATGAACTTTATGGACACCCTGTATAATATATTCAAATATATGTATAATATAAAATATTATAATTAAATATAAAAACAAATATAATATATTCAAACAATATATAATATAGTATATTCAATATATAAAAATATATGTAAAAAGATATAAAAATTACCCAAAATTCCAAAAATTATAAATTGTTATAAATTGTTACTTTTACTTGTTTTACATGTTACTTAGTTATTTAAAAATTATGATTTTGAAACATTACTGGTTAGTTAAAAATTGTATAAAAATGTGGTCACGTGATATTCCTCAAGCAATATTTACAGATATGTCCATCGTAAAAACATCAGCTGCCAATCAAGCTGTCAACACCTGAAATAAACACCTACCTCATTGTTAAAAATGATTTTCTGCAATATTTTAAACTAAAAGTAGGTAATATTCGTTTCCAATCAGATTAATTAAAAAATTAAATAAGCTATTATGTAAATTTTCAAAAAAGTATATTTTATTGTTTAAAGATTTTTGTTAATAAAGAGAATTATATCGTGCTGACTGAAGGCTAAAAATGGCTAAAATCAGCGAATTCTATCGATTTAAAAAACACTTCCAGTCAATTTAAATTATATTAAATTTGATATACACCAAAATATTTTCTTATTAGAAATATTAAATTTAATCATTTTGCTTGAATTTAAAACTCAAATAAGTGCTCCAAGAAAGATATTTCATTTTTTAAAATTCATTATAGACCTTAGGTATTGTGTTTCTTTTGAAGTCAACTATATATATATATATATATATATATATATATATATATATATATATATATATATACATGTTTGTGTGTGTGTGTGTATAATTTGAGTAAAAATCTTGTTTTTTGCGTCAGAATGCAGACTCAAATTCAATAAATTTTTTAAAATTACTGAGTATTTCAAAATTACATAAAAAACGCTCACATCATATTCCTCAATTATTCACGGGCTGAGGCATTATTATTCTATAATTCAATAATTCAAGGACTAATATCATTGCAGATTTTTCTTTTGGATTTTATCAAGAATCTCTAAATACATAGCAGAAGCACCACACCAGACGTGAAAGCAATATTCAATGTGTGCACAAATGGTAAACAAATAAATGTATAAGATAAATTGTCTAACACGAAACACTGAACCAATTTTCCAAGCAGAAAGCGTAGTAATTTTCAATATAATCTTTTTATTTTATGTCATCGGAAGTATTAACCTGAGTTGGCGCAACAAGTCACTCAATTGGAGGTTAGCATCAGCCATTATGATTAAAAATAGAAAAGGTTCTCTAAGAGAGTAGTTTCGTTTTGGAGGCGTTAAAATTAAAAAAAAAGTAATTTCTTGCCCCAATTAACAACAGATTGTAGGCCATTTTTGAGACCCGCTGTTAATTTGACCTTAGTTAATCAATCGGACATACCGGAGTAAATAAAGGAGTAAACAGTCTTAACTCTAAGCTTGATCGGTTCGATCCACATATTATCGGCTTAGTTCTTTCAATGCGGCATTTTTCTCTTAGGACTTCCTACAAATCAGTAACAGTATGGATTTGACTATGTGGAGCAATTTAATCTTCCCTTCTACAGGAAATTATTAATCTATATCTCTTTTTCAGGGATGGTTCACATTTAGCAAGTGTTTTAAAGCCCCTTAATAGACAACTTCGTATATTTCTCAGCATAATTTCAAGAGAAAAATCACCATTCTTAAAAAGCTTAAACTAACTTGAGATATTGTCACGTTCCTATGATTCTCTTTCAGCTACACCACTGTATGCACTGACGTGATATTCCATATATGTTTGTATCCGTTTCATATTAAAACAAAATTTCAGTCCATTTTACTGTCTAACTGATGCTTCCAAACTAGAACTCGTAGTCTTAATTTTACTCCGAGTCGATATATTTTGGACTTAATATTAATGTTTCAATAGCACAAAGCACTTGTAATTGATTTAGAGTTGACTAAACTCAAGACTATTAGAATTGACAACATACTAATCTGATATGTAACCTTGTACCCAATTGATAAACCTAATAACACATCTCCTATCCACCTAGTTACAGTATTCCTTATCGTCTCCTCGATAATTTTTTAATCGAATTCATGCCAAGCAACGTAGTTAATTTACTATGAGACAAGGGGTTATTGGGTATGGAAGAATTAGAAACAGAACCATTACTAAGGAATGAGAACGATAGAAGTGTAATCACGAAGACAGTAAATAACCATTGACATTGCATTTAAGTTTTTGAAGATCAAATTTAACTGGAAAACATGAATCCAGATGAGAGTTCCACAGGCGAGAGATGCGAGAAGGGAAACTGTTATCAAAGAACGGTTACATCTAGCCAACTCATGTGTAGATTGATGAGAAATGTTAACCAGTCTAGTACCGCGCTTAAATTCGTAAAGTCTAGATACCATAGCGAAGAGCAATATTTATTCTGTTAAATACACAGAAATGTGGCACAAGGGTTGGGGAAAAGGACGGTCTTCTTCTGTCCTAACGATAACTTAGTTAGTCACAAACACTGACCCAATCGTACAAATAATATTCATTGCACTAAAACAACACATTCGTACGTACCTTTCTTACTACATCCACTATAATACCTTATTTTCTCTATGAAAATTCTAACTAGTCCCCATATTTACAATTCATTGTCTGTTGGGGGAGGGGAATAAGACAACAAAAAATCAAGCCCCAATGAGTTTTACACGATGAAAGCAAAAACTATTTACAAGAAACTAAAGAAAATAATATTAGTAATAAAACCCCCACAATCACTAAATATGGCAGAAATATCAGTTAACTGGCCGAAAACAATGCGACACTATAATAGTATAAAACATTTATTCATCCCCAGCATTCACACTGGCAGTCACTTATTCAAACACAACAACAAATACGAAAAACACTCACGCGAAACGAAAGGCGCCCGCATTCACCAGATAACTGACATCACTGACCACCTAGCGAGGGAGGGGATGGGGAATTAAACTTAAAGAAAAATAGGGACAGAAATAAAAAGGGACCAATAAAAGGGGGTACCATAGCGAAGAGCTCATCCATACAATTACCATGAAAGTATTTATTAAAAAGGCCAAAGGAAGAAACTTTACGGCGGTAGGAAAATGACTGAAGCTGAGATACCAGGTCAGGGCTGATGATATAGCTGATAATTCTTTGGTCTTTATCAAAAATCTCTAAACATATAACAGCAGCACCGGAGCATATGTGGCCGCAATATTCAAAGCATTGACGCATAGTAGACATAAATATGCAAATAATTTAGCGCAGGACAGTGAACCTACTTTCTAGGCAGCAGACCTAGAAATGAATTCAATATACTCTTTTCATATCATGTCAGCCGATAATGTTAGATTGAAAAGGTGAAACGAGTCACTTTCCTGGAGGTTATCATCAGCCACGCTGATAGATGGCAAAGGGATCTCTCTCAGAGGATTAGCAGAAAGAAGTTTTGTTTTGGAAGCATTAAAATTAACAAGACATTCCTTGCCCCAGTTAACAACAGATTGTAGGGACAGTATTTACATTAGTCGGACTATTGTCCTCATCTTTATCGCCAAATTTGTCACAACGTTTCGGCCGTTGTACGCTCCGGCCTTCTTCAGGTGGTTGGAATTTCTGAGATGAGGTATTATGTACAGTATTTACATTAGTCGGACTACTGTCCTCATCTTTGTCGCCATATTTGTCACAACGTTTCGGCCGTTGTACGCTCCGGCCTTCTTCAGGTGGTTGGAATTTCGAACTGAACCCTTTATTTCGATCGCTGGGGTAGACTGTTCTAATTCCACGTGCCATGTTTGATGGATGTCAGTTATCAGTTATCTCCTGCTAATTTTCCCTCTGAAAGTTTTCCACTGCCTTAACCAGGAATTGAACTCACCTTCTTTGGGTCTGTCTTTTATCCACTGTGCCATGTGTCCTTGAGGACATCTGGGTATGAACTTCTGAGTATTATAAACCTAATGTTTTCAGCATCATTTTTACCAGTGCTCATATTGCAATTTTTTTTTTTTTGCTGTTATCATTGCATGTCTTTACCAGAGTTCATATTGCAACTTTGTTATCATTGCTTTTCTCTGGTACTCCTTATTACTGGTTCCCATATTGTATTTATTTCTATGCTTGGTCGGCTCAGGAGATTTTTGTGGCCTAGCATATGTGCTGATTCCTTAAGTTTACGAATTTTCCAATGGTGTTCCCTGTCTATGATCTCAACATGATCCCACAGGGGGCGGTGATCTCCCTTCTCTCTCCATATGTGGTCAGCCACGCCTGATTTTTCTACTTCCCCTCGCGTTACAGCTTTCTGGTGTTCTTGAAGCCTTACCTTGAGGGGGAGGCCTGTCTCTCCTTTATATTCCTTTCCGCAGCTGCATGGGATAGCGTACACACAGTCTTTAGTCATGTTCCTCTCTATGGGGGGTCTCACTCGTGAGAGATATACCTGCGAAGTGTTGTCACGCTTTTGAAGGTTGTCCTGATGTTATATGGACCGCAGATCCTTTGTATTTTCTCTGATAACCCCTTCACATAAGGCAGGCAGACTGTTTTCTGAGTGTTGTTGTCCTCCTCCTCCTCCTCCTCTTGTTCCCCGCCTATCCCAGTTTTTGGGGCTGCTGCCATGTACCCAGGGTAGTTGTTGCGTTGTAGGGTACTACTTATACTGACCAATTCCTTATCTAACGTCTCTGGATCGCCACTTATGACTTTTGCTCGATGTTGTAAGCATCGGACGATCCCTTTCTTTACGCTGTATGGATGGTGGGAGTTGAAATTGAGGTACTGTCCGGTGAATGTTGGTTTACGGTATACGGATGTCTTGAACCCATGCTCTGTTCGAGATATTAGTACATCCAGGAATGGGAGTGAGTTGTTACTCTCTTTCTCCATTGTGAACTGTATCGAAGGTCTTATTGAGTTCACATGGTCCAGAAGAACCTGGACTTCTTCCTGATGTGGCTAGAGTATGAGTATGAAAGTGTCATCTACGTACCGTAACCATATAGTTGGCTTTAGCGATATAGACTCTAATGCCATTTCTTCAAAGTATTCCATGTATATATTCGCCATTGCTGGTGATAATGGCGAGCCCATTGCTAAGCCCTCATCCTGTCGATATATGTGAGATCCCATTCCGAAGTGTGTTGTTTGTGTACAGAAAGTCAACATCTCCATCAGATTATCTATTGGAATACTGGTCCGCTCCTCTAGGGAAGAGTCAGAGGTTAATCTATCTCTGACTACTGAGAGTGCCTCCTCCGTGGGTACCTTGGTGAACAGACTCACCACGTCCAAGCTCACCATCTGGTTGGATAGGATGGGAGCATCTTTGATTATTTCCACGAAGTGGGCGGAGTTTCGGACATATGAAGGAGACTTTCCGATCAATGGGTCAATTATATCTACAAGGAAGCGACTCAGAGGGTGGCACACAGAGCCTTGGCAACTAACAATCGGCCTGATTGGAATACCGTCTTTGTGAATTTTAGGGAGACCGTATATGTGAGGTAACTTGCTGTAACGCTGCGATAACTGCCTATACGTCTTGGGTGCGAAGTGATCCATGTTCTTGATTAGGATCTGTGACAGTTTGCGTTCCGTTTTTATAGTAGGATCTTTCTTCACTATGCTGTAGCTACCATTGCTAATGAGGTCTTCCAGTTTTCTTGTATAGTCCGATTGTAGGGAGTTTTGAAAATTTGACCTTATCGAACTGATAAGATTTAATATCGAAACAGGAATAAATGGTTGCGTTATTAGCATAGAAACCAAGTTAAGAACTGATGCCATCGGGATGGTTTTTAATGAAAATTGAAAGCAAAGTAGGACCAAGGTTAGAGCCTTGGAGGTACACCTGAATTAGTACAAAATAACATTTTTTTTTATTTTGATGTCTTTAGTATTTGAATCTTAGTCGGAATTGCATGGTGGCTGCAGTTCACTTCACTGCAATTTACGGCTCGACATTTAAGCAGTGGTGTCCTTTGCTTGAAGAGATTATGGAATACTTGTAAGGATGCCAGCTGGCGAAACTTTGTGAATAGGGCAATGAAGATAAGGATAACAGTCCGAATACTGTAAATAATGCAAGTAAAACAATCTCTGAACATTTTAACAACAGAATGTCAGTCATTTTTAGGTCTGCTGCCAATTTGACATTATCAAACATATTTTAAGAGAAATATTCTATAATTTTCAACCGACGGTAATGTTTCCTTTCCTTGGAGGTTATTATCAGCAATTTTGATGGAAGGCAGAAATTTTGTAGGTTTTTGTGTACTTTTGTAAGTAAAGTGGTAGGAGTAGGATATCTGTAGTGGTGGTCGTAGCCATAGCATCAGTAAGATGAATAAACCTAGTTAAAATGGTTTCGTCTCTCTCAGACATATCTAATGGTGCTTTCAGGAGAACAAATGCATCAGCCGATTGCCGGGATTTAAAAAGAAAGGTCACCGGTTCTTTGTTGTTATATGGATGAAACAAGATGGCGGAAAAAGATATGAATTTTGACACTTAAATTATTTGCCTACTGCGCTGGGTACTGAAATGTAGGGTCACGTTTGGCTGGGTACTGAAATGTAGGGTCACGTTTGGCTGGGTACTGAAGTGTAGGGTGACGTTTGTCAGATGCCACAAAATAGAAGTTGAAAGACTGCATTTCGCTTCGCATAGAATATCCATTAACTTCCAAACCCAAAGGAGAAACAAATAAGTATTTTTTTTTCCTCTAGGAAGAAAAAGGGTGTAATTTTAAATAATGATCCCTCCTTAATTATTTTGCTAAAATCTTACAAAATAAAAGGCGCCAAGGGAAATAAATCGTTTAAGCATTTCCTGAAGAAACAATTCCATAATAACAAAACTCTAATCTTGTATGCATGAATATTTGATCCCGAGATACAGCTAAACGATGCATAATGCCCCAACGAATTTAGGACTATATTGTGCTGTGAATCCTTGCCGAGTACAGGGCCATTTTTCATTAAGTTCTTTAGCTAGAGACGTTTTTACGACGTTTTAAATAGGAAATTCGGTATTTGTTTTCAATACACATTCTTATATAAATCCTCGTATATAAACAAACACTTGCATATTATATTCAACTGTTATGTGTATAGAAAGTAATAAACGTAAATAATACATTATAACAATATTATTAAATAAATTTAAATATACATAACAGAATATATATTTATAGAATCCCCTACATTAGAACGTTTTCATTATAAACAACTACTTGAAAGGTGAAGAGTCTACAAGTGTTAATGATTTGATAGTAAATAAATAAATAGATGCACGTTGGTTTGCCGCCGTTATATATTTTTAAATAAATATCAGGAAGAAACAAGTATGTATAATAAAAAATATACTTTTTATTTTGAAGAGGGCTACAGTTGTTTTACTACATTACTCCAAATTTTTATGCGGTGTGTTAACTATGAAGACCAATACACCTACTTTTACGTCTTTAAATACAAAATTAAATGTTTAATTTAAAATAAAATTGATAATATTTTTGCTTCATCATTTTGTATCATGAACCTCTTTTCAAAGAAACTCAACCAGTTTATAGGAGTGTCCAGTTCTAAATTAAAGCCATAGTTGTTTTGTTTATTTTGTAAAAACACAAATAAAGACTACTGAACTGTTATGTAATATTGGTCCTTCTATATGACAATGGATGTTCTTCTCAGTTGATTTATTCAACCTATGTCGTGAGGCAATTCTGGTAGAATAAGCAAGTCCTACCAGGATTCGGTATTGACGGATACGATCTTAATAACATTAGATATGAAGATGACAGAGTGTTGATAGCAGAGACAGAAAAGAAACTACGGGAGCACCTACAGGAAGTAATGAAGGAAAGCGAGAAAATGGACTAAACATCAATTGTATGAAGACATAATGTTATTAGCGAAAGGAACAGCCCAATATGCGACATGATGTGTGTTATTTTTGTGAATATTTGTAATAATTCTAAAAATATTTTGTTTATTTTTTAATAGAAGCGAATTTATTGAAACAACGCAAATTCAGTTGACCATTGATGACAATTCCAGAAATTATAAACAATTTTTTTTCTATCCTCTGCCAGCCGCAATGATGGAGAAATCATTACCTCGAACCATGGCCAGTGAGACACGCCGCAAGGGCCACTCCGTTTCACGAGGCTCGTCCCTTAATCGAGACCCAATCGCGCCAATCCTCCGAAGGAACGCCATCGAACGAGGGCCAATAACCCCTGAAGTCTCCAATGCCACAGAAGTAAAAAAAATTCTATCAGCAAGAGAAGAAAATTTTAACTATTTTTTTTAATCTCTGCGTCCCGGGCGATGGACCCCGGCTCAACCGCGGACCTGATCAAATTACCGGCCGAAATTAATTATCTGGGGTGTGTTTTAACGGAAAACGCGACATTGAAATCCGTAGACGTATTGGGATAGCGAAAAATGCCTCCCAAAACAGGTAAAAAAAAGGGGAACCTTGGTTCACGAATTTAAGTCGTTCTTGAAGGCCGTTCGTAACCCGAAATGTTCGTAAACCGAAACCATTTTCCAATAGGAATTAATGTAGAGAAAAAAAGTCACAGTACAATAAAATTGGAAAAAAAATCACAGCACAACATACAAATTTATACGTCATTTGGTCGACGAAGAAATTATTCCGTTCGGGTTAAAGTCGGTTCGGCTCGGTTCTTCAGCAATGTTGTTCGAGAATCGAAATTTTTGTTCGATAACCGAGGCATTTTCATCTCGAATTTTCTGTTCGAAAACCGATTTGTGAGACATATGAGACGTTCGAAAACCGAGGTTCCAGTGTATTAAGAAACGAGAGAATTTAATTATAAAGAAAGAAAAGAGTAATGAACTGTTATTTCGATGTTTCAATGGAAGTAAATGCTGGATAATGTCCTCACAGATGTAGAACGACAGAAGGATACTGAGGATATCATGGATAAAACATGTGAGCAATGACAAAGTTCTAGAGAAAATGGAAACAAAAAGGACACATATCTTTAGCACCAGAAAGAGACAGTGGTAATTTCTAGGTTACATAATAAGGAAGGAGGACTTAGAAAATTTGACACCCCCGGCATATATTGAAGGCAAGAGAAACAAGGAAAAGAGTACTGAAATTTTATGTAACATCATTCCTCTTATTTACATTATTCTACGAGTTTGCATGTATATATATATATATATATATATATTTCTGAGATGAGGTATTATGTACACTATTTACATTATTCGGACTATTGTCCTCATCTTTGTCGCCATATCTATTACAACGTTTCGGCCGTTGTACGCTCCAGCCTTCTTCAGTTGGTTGGAATGTCGAACTGAACCCTTTGTTTCACTCACTGGGGTAGACTGTTCTAGTTCCACGTTTAATGGATGTCAGTTATCTCCTGTTAATTCCCCTCTGCAAGTCCTCCACTGCCTTAACCGGGTATTGAACTCACATTCTTTGGGTCCTGTCACTGCATCTAACCAACGCATTTATCCACTGTGCCATTAGTCCTGATAACTGGCATCCATTAAACATGGCATGTGGAACCAGAACAATCTACTCCAGTGAGTGAAATAAAGTATCTGAGTATTGAGTAACTGTTTCCCACTCTAAATGAACTGTGCATCGCTGTGGACCACCGTAAAGGTACTGAGTCCGGGCAATGTTGGGTATCATTGCGAGCTGCTAATAATAACGTTAAAATTCTTGAAGAGATTTACGTTGATATTATGTACATTGAATACAACAGGATATTTATTTCCGAGGAAAATGTTCGGATGATTACAAATTTTATAGCAGCATATTTTTTTTACAATGGCAAAATAATCTTAAAAGCGTTCTGTTGGTTTAGTAATAACTTTATTGCTTTTGCGTGTCGAATCTTGATGCAAAAATGATTGTGATTATATTTTTGACAAATTGATTTGACGTATGTTGCATTTATACAGGTTTTATGTCTTCTCGATAAATGGTATAAAGAATATATATATATATAAGCATTCTAGAATTATCACTGATTCGTGTTTCTGTGATAATGCTAAAAAGCTTATTCGACAATATGAAAAGAATTTAATTAAAATAAATCGACAAAACTTTTCAATATTATTTAATGAAACATACATTAATATATATATATATATATATATATATATATATATATATATATAATGCAACCTCGGTTCTCGGACGTCTCACATATCGAACAACATTGCCAAACCAAGTTAAACCGAACGGAATGACTTCTGAGTCGACCGTCGTATTATACACATTTTGTGTTGTGGCGTGCTTTTCTTTTCCAATTTTATTGTACTGTGACTTTTTTTCTCTGCATTGATTCCTATTGGAAAAATAATTTCGGTTTACGAACATTTCGGGTTACGGCCTTCAGGAAGGAATTAAATTCGTGAACCGAGGTTCCACTGTATATATATATATATATATATATATATATATATATATATATATATATATATAGCGTGCGATAGATAAATTGTCATCTGAATTACGCAAACATGTCTTGAAATAACAAACAGTAAACGTATTTAATAAAATCGCCATTGGCTTCAACCCCGGCCTCCAGACGAATTCAGTATTTCCTGCATCTTTTCTGGGCGGTCTCCTTTTTTTAAGTTGGCGAATGTTGTCATAATCCTTGCCTTCATTTCATCTTTGGTGTTGCAATGAGTTTTGTTGGTATCTCGCTAAACAGCTCCCCACACATAATAATCAAGTCTGGGTAGTTAGGTGGCTAGATATAAAGGGTGATGTGGCTGCAGAAATTGTCTGACAGCTATGACTGGAGTCTTGTGAGGTATGGTGCAGAGTCCTGTTGCCAGATATAGGGTCTTCCAGAAGTCATTCTCTTGACCCCAGGACAGCACTACCTCCTCAAGTCACTTGATGTGGGACTCCGTATTGAGTCTGAGGCCCTCACCAACACATTCGGGAGCTCTTTTCTTATCTGAATGATCAGAGTGAGTTTTCCGAGCTGGTGTACCTTCGTAATCATCATTAGACTCATACAACTCTTACCTAATCCTTTACACTGTCCTCAGATTGACACCGTAACACTCTGAAATGTTCGTATAGGAGCTTCTGGCGCAAATGCCAAGCAAAACAACATGCCGTTTATAAATTTCTGGCGGTGTGAATTGCATCATAATGCTCTTTTTCTTTGCAGATGATGCCCAAATGGCCTTACTATACTGTGCAGTCGACCACATCAGGCACAAACAAGGCGCATGCGCAAAATTAAAAATATAGAATGGCGCCAATTTACCCATCGCAACCTATATATATATATATATATATATATATATATATATATATGTGTGTGTGTGTGTGTGTGTGTATTGAGGAGATAGCGGCTCGGATTGTTAGGATTCTAGTCAAATCCATTACATTCACTTACGTGCTCATACCCTTCGGAAAGTTATGAATCCTCTTCTCCCCCCCACCAGCTATAGGTAAATAGAAAGAGAGACTGGGTTCTATAGCCTTGGATGGCAACTGGTCTAGGCGAAGGACAACTCTGAATTCAAAACTGCCGAGGGTTGTTTGGGGAACCTCTGGCATGTATTGCACCAGGTCTCTCTATTCGGTCCTTCAAAACGTGTGCTTGGTTCTACTCAAAGCTTTCACCACTACAATCAAATCATATGTGCTTATGTCTGGGCCGTCAGTTCCTAGGAACTGAGCTGCTTGACCCTCATACGTCGAATACGACGGGAGAGTCCACCATATACATATGAAATGTATTATTTTTATAGATACAATTTCAGTTCTCGAATCAATTTTTGTAAATGCTCTCTTTTTAATAAAAGAATATTAATTACATTTACCGGTCTAAATTTTAAAGAAATTTCATAGAGAATAATCGTTCTCCAACAGGAATCGAACCTGTATTCCTATACGGAAAGCGTCATTTGATCTGACGTGCTATGCAATTTTGATACAGAGAAGCATCTGGTTAGCAAAGACCAAATCTCTGTTATCGTCGAAGGTTGTGCGTTTAAAAACAGTAATTTGGATGATGTTTTCAAGATTGCTATCGTAATGTGGAAACCGAAGAAATATCAAGAAAATGAGGAAAGGTTAATGCAATATCAGTGAGCCTATATGAGAAACACAATGAAAAACTTTATTGATGTAGGCAGAGTAGACATGTTGAGCAAATGTATGTTTTTATGGCCTATACAATTTGGATTCATGGGCACGTGGCCGAACGGTTAGGACGTTCGCATTCTGGCCGTAAGACCCGGGCTCGAATCTCGATTTGTCAGATGTTATTGGACGTTTCCTTTTGGAAATTGCCTGAAAACCATACCACGACTTGATCCCAACCTTGTGAGTGAAATTGGGTAGACAGAACGTCGATAGCTGTGCTATCATGAAGTCACATCGTGAGCGTGCTGGCTTTGTTTAAATTGTTGATCACACGCTCTTTCCCAGAAACTGCAACTAATCATAACTGAGGTATAAACCACAGGTGGGCTCTGTGGGTGTTGAATAAATACAAATACACCTGAGCAAGCGTCTGTAATAGGGATTGGCTAGCCGCCATATTAGACTGGTATCCTCGAATACAAGTGGCCAGCTATACAATTTGGATTTATTTATAAAGGAGAATTTTTGATGTGCTTCGTTCGTTTTACGCAATAAGCGCTCAAGTCTCCAAACAGGATAGGTGCTATAAATTGAAACAAACGCGATATTTTGTTCGTATAAATATATCTTGATTCCTTTTTCAACTTTGGCTGGGTGATGCAAATATTATTATGAAAAAAAAAAAATTTTATAAGAAAATATAACATAATTTAATGGCGGAGAAATTTATCAGGAAAAAATAACAATAACGAACCTTTGAACCATGTGACTGATCCAATCGGATATCCGGAAACGTAGCATTTTATAACCAATGGTTGATTCGCCGTGGCTGTAATATTTTGCAGGACTCGGACATAGGGAACACCTGTAAAAACATTAAAAATCAAATAAATTGAAAATTGAAGATAATTTGATAACATTCAAATTACTGAAAAGAGGTCATTAATTAGTTGTGAACATAAAACAGTTTTCTGACACACCATCAAAGTGATAAGTGCTTTCTGATTTTGCGTATTAGGTCTGCGTAAGTCTTCTCAACACTGTTTTTTGAAAGTTAGAGATTATCATTAACATCCTCATCAGAAACATGACCGGTCGTGATTGTAGGGTCAATGAGCAAATAAGTCGGTTAAGTTATACGTATAAACACACAACACGTCCCAAAAATTAAAATTCTGGATTTAAAGGTAAGCCTACATGTATCATTAGTGTTTTTCATGTAATGATTAACCGGCGTTTGTATTTCTTCATGCAACCTGATATATATATATATATATATATATATATATATATATATATATATATATATATAAAAGAACAGTAAGATATATAATCCGGTGTTCTTATTGATATTTTTTTATTTTACAAAAAGAGTGCTCAATGTAAATTTACAGACCATAAGTATTATAAATTAACTGATTTAAAATATGTTTTTTTCGCTACACAGTAATAACCATGTTTCAAAAACTTCAAATTTAGTTATATAATTAAATTAAAAGCATTAGTTCTGTTTCATCTTCAAGCGAATTTTGGAATAACGTATTTTTAAATTTACTGAATTTTATATAGCCTGACGTGATTTTACCGATTTCGCCACCGAGGAGCGTTTCGGTTAGCAATATCGATTTTACTGTTTTTAAACTACAATTTTCCATGATTTTCTCACGTACATTCATATCTGCTCGATGCGTATCCAAATGCAAACAAATGACGTCACACATTATGAAATGGACAAAGTCCGACAATTATTTTAATCCCAAAAATATTAAAAAATATTTAAAAATTTTTAAAAATATTTGTATCTATAAAAAAAAGAATGTATAAACATAAAAGTGTCTTAAAATACCCCCCATATATATATATATATATATATATATATATATATATATATATATATATATATATATATATATATAAATAAAAAGAAAAGAACAGTAAGATATATAATCCGGTGTTCTTATAGATATTTTTATTTTTACAAAAATAGTGCTCAATGTAAATTTACAGAGGATTAATATTATAAATTGATTGATTTAAAATATGTTTTTTTTCGCTACACAGTTCTAACCATGTTTCAAAAATTGAAGCTGAAAGCTTCGAATTTAATTTTGTAATTTAATAAATGTCTGTAATAAAATAAAATAATAATATAAAATAAATAATAATAAAATAAATATATATAAATGAAAAAATCAACGCCAAGCGGCGACAGTTTATCTCATGCTTCAGCGCAATCTTCAGACCATGTCGCTGAAAAGGGAACTTGAACGTAAAGCTCCTCTTCCCCCAAATCGACACCGACACTTGAAAGATGCATATGTTCGTCTTACTAATGCCTTTGGAAAAGGCAACAACCCGTCTTTTCTTCCTTCGGCTACGGATTAAATATCAGGGTTGACGGTAGTCTGGGCTATCTGATCTTTGTTGTAAACCAATCTAATAGAAAGAAAAATCTGAATTCTAAACTGAATGTAACGGTAAATGACCTTGACTATATTGCCCATGAAGGCGTTGCAATTGGCAGAAATCATTCTGGATCGACTTATGATCGGCTATTTCCAGCTATGGAAATGTCATAAAAACAAACTCGTTAAATAACCGATTAAAGAGTCTCATTACTGGCATGTCTTAAGATCTTCGCACTGCTGTGGTTAACGGTCGTCCTGGGTATGACGATAAACTACATCCGCGTCCTGGGTAAGACGATAAACTATGTCCAACAGGAAGACCTCTGATCAGAAGATTTTTGTGGAACCACCTCTTAATTGCTGGTGTTCCCAGGTCCACCCTGACCTGGGGTGGTAGCACGTGTTAGGGTCCCAGCTATAGGTAAATAGTTAACACCCAAACTGGGGTAAAAACACTATGAAAGTGTAAAAAAATAGGTTTTAATACCAGAAATACTTAGTAAAAAAAATTACCAGCAATAAATTCTTGAAGAAAAAAATATTACCAGCAACAAATATTTGAAGGAAAAATATTACCAGAAATAGATTTTTGATAATTACCAGCAATAAAAATTTTTTCGACATGAAATAACCCATTGAGGCTGATATGCCGTAAAACAAAACAAACCAAACCAATATATACTGAGATAGATAGATAGATAGATAGATAGATAACCAGCAATAAAAATCTTATCGGCATTAAATTACCCATTGAGGTGTTGATATGCCGTAAAACAAACCAAACCAAATCAATATATTGAGATAGATAGATAGATAGATAGATAGATAGATAGATAGATAGATAGATAGAAAGAAAATATAACCAGCAATAAAAAATTTTGTCGGCATTAAATAACCCACTGAGGCTGATTTGCCGTAAAACAAAACAAACCAAGCCAATATATACTGAGATAGATAGATAGATAGATAGATAGATAGATAGATAGAAAATATAACTAACAATAAAAATCTTGTCGGCATTAAATAACCCATTGAGGTGTTGATATGCCGTAAAGCAAAACAAACCAAACCAATATATACCGAGATAGATAGATAGAAAGAAAGAAAGAAAGAAAGAAAGAAAGAAAGAAAGAAAATATAACCAGCAATACAAATCTTGTCGGCATTAAATAACCCATTGAGGTGTTGATATGCCGTAAAACAAAACAAACCAAACCTATGGTTAACGAAGAGGATGACTGGCTATTGATGAGGACAACTCTTCTATTACTGCAAGACATGTATCGGTAGGAGAGTAAAAATAAATATAAAAATACGAGAACATAATTACTATATTCATTTTTAACATTCTAAGTGCAAGCCTGACAGCTGTTCAGGTAAGTTATTGATAACATTTTAAAAATCTTATTTACCAGATTTCTTTGTTTTCAGGAAACCAATCTTTGAGGGTCATTTTAATTATTCGTATAATATTTTGACGTTGTTTTTTACTTAAATATTTTGACGTATTTCTGTCAAGAAAACACGTAGTAAATATGTTCAATGAAATAAAAAGAAGAAACTTGAAATATAAAGGAAAAACCAACGACAAGTGTAACTATAGACACGCTTGCTTTTTGTTTTAGTCTTCCTTCATATTTCAGATAGAAATATAGAAGCCATATTTCTTTCTACAGAGGCCATATTTCTTTCTACAGAGGCCATATTTTAGTATCACTAACATAAAAAAAGGTTTTAATGTGTGTAAAGTGTGCGTATATGCTTGTGCTAAAATTAGGGAGAAGGCAAATTGCCGAGTTTAAGTTCTATCTAAATACTTTATCATACGATGTTCGCCCTTTTGCAGGCCCGTAAAGGAAGAGAGATTTTTTTAAAGGTTATATTCTCTTGTATCACGTGACTATTCGATGTGAAAATACGTATTTTAACACTTATATTATTTATTTATTCACGCGGTATATGTGAACGTTATCCCTCATAAACAGCTGAATAATTTATTTTCCCTCACTTTATGATCTATACGCACTGGCCAAGAATTGTATTTTTCTTTTTGTTTAACGGAGTCTTTTTATATGACTGTCAGCCATTTTGGTTCTTTTTTTAATGTCTGTTAATGGGTACTTTGTGAACTTCGTGTGGAGAAATGTTTCTCGTGTCCAGTCAATGAGAAATGGCTGTAAGAATCTCGCTGTTCTATTAACTGCTGTGCCCCTTTCATTTTACGATGTTTGCAAAACGGACATTCTTTCGTGCGTGTCTGGAAAATCGGAAAAGTCCTGACAATAAGTGAACTGCCAAAAATTGAAAAGAAGGCGGGGGAAGACGAGAAAAGAAGAATAAAGGAAGTGAAATGTAGGAATCAATTGAAAGAAAGACGAAATAAAAAAAAATAAAAAAACAGACAACAGAAGGTAAAACTAAATATAAAAAGAATGATTTGGAGATAGAATCGAAGTGAAAATTATGTTGGGGAAAGAAAAAACTACGTCCTGGCTAAGACGATAAACGACATTAAACAGAAAGTGGTTGTAGCACCTGTTAGGGTCCCAGCTATGGGCAAATAGTTAACACCCAAACTGGGGCGAAAACACTATGAAAGTGGAAAAATACGTTTTAATACCAGCAATACATTTTTGTAAAATTATTAGCAGAAATTAATTTTTGGAGAAAAAAAATATTACCCACAATACATTTTTGAAAAAAAAAGTATATATTACCAGCAATAAAAATCTTGTCGGCATTAAATAAACCATTGAGGTTGATATGCCATAAAAAAAACAAAAAAAAAAAAAAAAACAAACGAATAGGGAAAAACAGATGGTAAGAAATATTTAATTTTTTCTAATCATTTCACCTCAAGCAAGGCGATAATGACACTAACACTCAAGTGGCGGGGGGTACTGAGAGAGAAAGAGAAGAAAAAATACTTTAGAAGGAACTAGAAACTTATTCCTAAACAGAGAAAAAAGGATAAACCTCTACTCTTGTTCACAAGAAGAGGAAGGAGTGGGAACCGGGCGATAGGTAAATGAAGAAAAAACAAAAAATATTTAAATCAAATAAAAATAAAAAGAATGAAAATGTGACTAAATTTAAGAGTTGACAGGAAAGTCTAATTTAGAAAAACAAAATCGCCAAATTTTTAGAAAATTTTTAAAAATTACGAAAAAGGAAGTTCAGTAAAAATGGATGATAAATATAAAAAATGAAAAAAGATAGAAACGAAACACATAAGTCAGAATAGAAAAGAATGATAAAAACATGCAATGATAACAGCAAAAATTGCAATATGAGCACTGGTAAAAAATGATTGCTGAAGACATTAGGATTATAATACCCAGAAATTCATGCAATTCTCAAGGACACATGGCACAGTGGATAAAGGCCTTAGTTAGATCCAGTTACAGGACCCAAAGAGTGTGAGTTCAATACCCGGTTAAGGCGATGGAGAACTTGAAGAGGAGAATTAACAGGAGGTAACTGATAACTGACATCTATTAGACATAGTCCATGGAACTAGAACAGTCTACCCGAGTGAGTGAAATAAAAGGTTCAGTTCGACATTCCATGAAGAAGGCCGGAGCGTACAACGGCCGAAACGTTGTAATAAATATAGCGACAACGATAAGGAGAATTGTCCGAATAATGTAACTAATGTACATAATACCTCATCTCAGATAAAATGAAAGATAAAAATTATTTACATTCAGAATTATTTTATCGCTATTAACAAAACACTTAGACCATTGTGCTCTTCGCCTTTCATCGGATTTGTATAGAACCGTGTAAATTTAAAAGAATGGAATGAATCTTTCATTAAAATAAAGAGTTCAGTGGGAAAAAGGCGAACAGTAACTGAATATTATAATATCTGTAGACACTGATAGCAGTTCGAGAGTAATTTACCCCGGTTTAATTAAATTAATCATTCATTTTGAAATTAACAAGAACATTACCTGAATTGACAGACACTTGAAGAAGACCAGAGAGCACAACGGCCAGTATTTGTAATAATAATAATAATAATAATAATAATAATAATAATAAAGATAGCAACATTAGACCGAATATAAATAATGATAACTGCTCATCCCGGAAATACAGACATAAAATTTGAAAATGTTACATATTTGAATAAAGATTATTTTAACTTCTAGCATGACGTTATCTCCTACCACTTCCGCTCAATTGAAAGTTAGGATGTATGAATTGTCACAGCTTTTAGTAAGACTTTTGAATTGAAAGTTTTTTGTTGTTGCAATATTGATCGGCTACAAACAGGTTCATAGGACTAGAACGTTTCATTACAACCTTCTTCTGGTGACTAGCAGAATTAGAGAATGTGCGTGAAAAAAGAAATGCAAAGGAAATGGAAGAAGGAAGAAAGAAACAGACAGAAATAAAAAAAATGTTTAAAAAGAATTTCATAAATAAGTAAAGAAAAAGAAATAAAAAGGAAGGAATAGAAGACAAGAATGATAAAAAATACAAGAAATAAGGAAAGGGTTAACAAATATATATAATGAAAAAAGAGAGAGAAGAAAAAAGAAAGAAAGTAAGAAAGAAAACGAAGTAGAAAAAAGAAAAAGAAGAAAAAAGAAAGAAAGAAAACGAAGTAGAAAAAAGAAAGAAAGTAAGAAAGAAAACGAAGTAGAAAAAAGAAAGAAAGTAAGAAAGAAAACGAAGTAGAAAAAAGAAAGAGAAGAAAAAAGAAAGAAAGAAAACGAAGTAGAAACAAGAAAGAAAGTAAGAAAGAAAACGAAGTGGAAAAAAGAAAAGAAAAATGGAAAAAAGAAAGGAAATTAATTAAAAGATAAAAATGAAAGAGATCAAAAGAACGAACGAATTACCATAAATCAAGAAAGAAAAATAGAAAAGTAAAATGAAAAGAAAGATAAATGGATAATAAAAGAAGAAATGAGAAAAGACGAATAAAGAAAACGAAAGAAAGGAAAGAAAATGAAAAAAAAGAAAAAAGAAATCATTACTCAGAAATAAACATAACGCCATAAGGAAAGAAAGATAAGAAGTAGAATGAAAGAAAGTAAAAGCGACAAAAAGAAAGGAAGAAAGAAGGATCGAAAGAAAGACAATAAGAAAAAATTACGGGGAAAGAAAGAGTGAAGAAATCCACAGAGGAAAAAAAAACC
>CAHIKZ030000188.1:295000-340000 GCA_903632075.3 Acanthosepion pharaonis | reverse complement strand
CTCGACATGACCAATGCTTGCTAACTAAGAATTAACAAGCGAACATACTAAAAAATTGCGTTGTCCCCAAACGCAGATTCGGTGATGAATATCCAGAAATAATTGTGTTGTGGCGTGATTTCACAGCGAAGGCTTGTATTTGTACTAAGTCGGTCCTAAAATAGGTTCGACGTACAAAACGTTAGGAACTTGGTATAAGAGGTATTACGCAGAGTAATCTTGTTGTGGTCGCTGATACTTTTAGTATTCGACTAACGGTCGTCCGGCATCGACTGACTGACCAACTGACTGAGCGACCCACTGAGCTACTGCCTTGTTACTCTTACATATTATAGGTTGGAGAGTCTATTAACTATAGAATAGGTGTGTTCCACTATAACAAATTGACAATCTTGTATCAGGTTATACGGTATTATCATCCACTGGATATAAAACATGGTATGACAGAATTAGCCGACATCTGCACTTGAAAGTCTGAAAATTTTACGATAATAAAACTGCACAAAGTTACTATTAACACTACCCAGACACAGTTACAGACCTGTAATAATTTTATGGGACTTTACAATACAGAAAAATTGAAGCTAATCACCTAGACATCGGGATCAAAGCAACAAAAAGACTATTTGCTTCTTTATCGACAAGTCACTCCTTGCAGATTTTAATGTATCTTTGAAGAAAAAAACTATCAAAATACAAGGATCTTGAGGTAGAAATCTAAAAAAATGTGGCACATAAAAACATTGATAATTCCAATTGTGATTGGGGCCCTAGGTTAATTGAAGGAATCCATGACAACCCATGCCTTAAAGAAAGAAAAAAAAATCGTTCGAAAGATTTTGTCTATGTAAAATCTGTATGTTCTTAGGTTGATTTATCTCTATTTTACAAAAATGTTAACTAGAAAATATCATGATGTCATTTCTGACCTTAGTTCGGAACTCGGAAGGAAACGTATATACAGCGGAAATCAAAAGAAATAATAATAATAATAATAATAATAATAATTACTCACCATAGATATTAGCCCGTGCCATGTGTCTTACTTCACCGACTTCATTCGAGCCAATACAACGATACTCTCCCCCAGTTTGAACCTGGATATTGGTGATAACTAAGGAGCTGATGACGTCACCTTGTTCTGTTGTGTATGTAGTGACGGTCATGTGACCATTAGATTCAATTATCTCATTGTCTAATGTCCACCGAATCGTTGGGGTCGGGTTACCAGACACAGAACAGCGAAATGTCACATTGGAACCTGGGTTGATATATACCTCTTCGAACGTCTCCAAAAAGGCCGGGTGGGCAGCTGAAATGAAAGACGTGAACGAAAAATCAGATAAAATCTATCTATATGATGTATTGTAATTAATTACATTGTTCGGAATATTGGCCTCATTTTTATTGCCATATTCACCACATTTCGGCCGTTGTACGCTCCGGCCTTCTTCCGGTGATTGGAATTTTAAACTGAATATTTTGTTTCGTTCACCAGGGTAGATTGTTCTAGTTCCACATGCCATGTCTCTTCAAGATATCTCAGTAATCTCCCTTTAACTCAACTCTCCAAGTCTTTGTTCACCAGGTATTGAACTCAAAACTCTTTAGGTCAAGTCACTGGATCCAACCAACGCTTTTATCCGCTGGGCTATGTGGCTTTGAACAAGCTACCTCGGGAGACGAAATAAAGGGCTCAGTTAGAAATTCCAATCATCTGAAGAAGGTGGGAGCTTACAACAGCCGAAACGTCGTGAATATGGCAATAAAGATGAGGACAACAGTCCGAATAATATAAATGATATAAATATATCAAGCAATGTTTACAATTCATCATTCATTATTTAGGTTTGACCCTGTTTTTCAATTTTATGGGTCGCTTATTCATCGAGAAGAAAATATGAAAGAACAAAATCATTTCTAATTAAGAAAACATAAAGAAAACAAATTGCGAGGAGATACAAATTAATACGAGTATTATTTACAATGTTTACAGTCGGATGTGCGATGTAATGTATAGCGGTTCGGAAACAGATTTCGGAGAGCCGAGTTTGAATTGTTGTCGGGTTGGTTAAATTCATTTACTCTATTAAGAATGTTTATTATCATTAAGAATTATTATATTAACAACATTTTTGGTTCAATTGCTCACACATTGGCATGAATAATTCTACTCTATAATATTTAATCGTAACATTTCTCTTTTTAAGAAAGTGGACGTAATTTTCGAAATTGTAGGAAGAGCATTTCGATTCGTAATGTTTGTTTTGTTTATCTTTGACTATTGGCCCAGTATCGTAGATTTCTTTCTCTGTTATTTATCATTCAAACATTTTTAATATTTGCCGATAATTTTATTCTTTTAACCTTTTCTTATTTATTGATTGTAAAATATGTAACACAACATTTTTATAGATGAGGACGTATTTTCAAATTTGTAGGGAAAGCGTTTCGAGTTGTAACCTTATTTCGTTTTGTTTACTTTTTATTTTATTTTACTATTTTTTATCATTATTTAAAAATTTTTTTTTACTATTTTTCCTATTTTTACTGTTTTTCTACTATATTTTTATTATTTTTTCTACTATTTTTTACCATTATTTTGTATTTTTGTACTATTTTTTACCATTTTTTAATTATTTTTTCTATTATTTTCTATTATTTTTTTATTATTTTTCGTTCACTATTTTTTACTATGTTTTTTCTAATTTTTCTACTATTTTTTCTATTTTTTACTTTTTCTTTACTATGTTTTTTACTATATTTTTTACTATTTTTTTCTAATAATTTAAAAAATAGTAAATTTTCTATTATTTTTTTACTATTTTTCCTACTATTTTTTAATATTTTTTTGTATTTTTGTACTAAATTTTTGTTTTACAATTTTTTACAATATTTTTTACTATTTTTCTATTATTCTTCTATTATTTTTTTTACATTTTTTGCTATTTTTTGTTTACTGTTTTTTATGTTTTTACTATTTTTTCTACTATTTTTCTGTTATTTTTTACTTTTTCTTTACTGTTTTTCTACTATTTTTTTACTATTTTGAACTATATATTTACTATTTTTTTCTAATATTTTTTAAAAAATAGTAAAAAATAGTATTTTTCTTTTATTTTTTTACTGTTTTTTATTTTTTTATTATTTTTTACTATTCTTTTTTACTATTTTTTTTTACTATTTTTTACTATTGATTCAGTTTTGTCTTCTGTTATCTTTCAAATATCTTTAACGGCGGGAATAATAAAAATGTTCTCATATATTTGATGATTTTGTATTATATATTATTGTTAATTCCATATTGCATAATATTGATAATCATATATTATGCCCAATAAGATATGCGATAAGGATAATTCTTGTTTCTATCGCATAACATTTATTACAGTATTAGATGATTTTCATAGTCCACACTGGGTAGTTAACGTATGAGACAACTTTGGCTCATCCCAGAGAACCCAAGGGTCAAAAGGAAATTACTTTGTATAACAACTTACCACCTAAAAGCAACTGTCCTGTGGCTTGTGTCATTTCAATATCGTTTCCCACGATGCACTGGTACATGCCTTGGTCGTTTCGGTTGACTGCAGGGATTTTCAGCCAGGTGCCAAGTTTAGTATGCACTCGATTACTATTTGTGAGTGGTTTGCCATTGTGGTACCAGATGATTTCTTTGATCGGCGATCCCCGAATGGAACAGTTGAAAGTCGCATTATGACCAGCATCGACAATTTGGTCCGACGGATAGAGGTACGCCAAAAGAGGAGCTAAAATAGACAAAGTAAATCTGAGAAAATATAGTTAAGAATTGAACTATGTATCATCATACTAACACTTGTGATCAACAGATTTCTTTTTATGTGCCATGTTCTTTCAGAACGTAAGCGGTCATGGCTCTCTACCCCCCTCTATTCCTTGTAGCTCTAAGCAAGTTCCTTCCCTCTGCTTCCTCCCCCAGACCACGGTCTGTCATCCACTTGCTCAAGCTCGTCAGGTATGTCACACGCTGCTTTCCCTTGTCTCTCTTTCCCTCTATTTTCACTATTTTTTCTGATACTTTTTAAAAATATAGTAAAAAATAGTATTTTTCTATTATTTTTTTTACTATTTTTTACTATTTGTTTTTACGATCTTTTTACTATATTAACATTTATTACAGTAACCGTGAGTATCAAGTTTTCCAGGCCTTTCTTCCTCAGTATGTGTCCCAGAAACTTCAGCTGTCTCTTTCTGATGTTAAGTATAAACCTTCTTGTTTGTAACCTATCTAAGACCTCATCGTTGCTCACATGCTCGGTCCAGGATATCCTCAGCATCCTTCTGTAGAACCACATCTCCGTGGCCTCGAGTCTCTTCCTCATCCTTGAGAAAATCGTTCAAAATTCGCTGCCGTAAAGAAGAACAGATGTCACGTAATATTTCAGTATTCTTTTCTTTGTTACCGATAAAACCGGTTAAACATTTTCAAAGCCCATTCGTCTACTAGAAATGTAAGTCAATCCCCGCAGCCGGCGAAAGGGTGTCTCCAACGCCAAAGCTTAAAGTAGGGGCGACAACGGACGACACTGACGAAACCCGCTTTCGGTTCACCTGAACCACACTACAGGGGGAGCGATACAGGAGGCTAATCCACCTACAGAATTCGGGTTTGAATCTGGTGGCCTGCAGTATAACACCTAGGTACCGATGGTCGACCCTATCGAATGCCTTGGACTGATCCAAAATGATCAACGCGGTTTTCTCGTTGTCTTTTACACCCTCTACGATCGTGCAGATCAGATGCAGGTTGCTCTGAATTGTTCGGCCCTTCACAGCACAAATCTGATTGGAACCTCGAATGAATTTTTCCTTGGGCAATACTGCGCCCATGCTCAAGGTTTCGTTAGACATCTTCTTAAACCTATGTCTATATAACAGATATTTACTCGGGCACATTTGTCTTTGTTCAATACCTATTGAGCACACCTCTGTTTTATACTGCAAATATGCTGACTGGTACTTAATTACAGTTTAAATTTAAGGTGCATAATCTGTCACGATGAGAACTTTGAATAACGCCAGTGCACAAAAACCGTGGGTCGCAACTCATTGCGACTTCACAACCATTTACATCTTCCAAGCAGTTATTTAGTTTTACTCACAAGGCTTGAGTGAAACTCTTCTATAGATTTCAAGCAATTTCCAGCGGTACCACACATTGGGATTACGTTCCTAGAATGATAACATCAGGGAATCACTTTCCTGACTATTCGAATACGGTGAGATTCGACCCCGGGTCATATGGAAAAATAGGGGAGATAATGTGGAGTAATAGATAGTGGCTCGGATTAAGGAATCTGAGAGTCTAGGTCGAATTCCAGTCGAGTTCATTAAAATCATTTACGTGCTAATAATCTTGGGAAATGTATATATCCATCTCTCCACCTCCAGCTATGGATAAATAGCAGTAAAGACTGGGTTCTATTGCCTTGATTGGTAACCAGAATGAAAACTTTGAATTCAAACCACTTGCTGCCTTGTAGGCCCTACCTTAAACTTTTGACTGGAGGGACGGGGTAACCCCCACCCCGCCGTGCAAAAGGAACCGGCAAGCCATTGTAACATTCTGCCTTGAATGTCTCTTTGAATCACAGTTGTGAGATGAAGTGAATCGTGACAACAACGGCGGTGCAAAATGCACAAAATGATGATGAATCAAAAGTGAGCTAATGGCCAAAGAATTATTATTATTATTATTATTATTATTATTTTATTATTTTTATTATATCTCTTGATATTGATCGCTAGAATTGCAAAAACTATACAACTAACCAAATCTCGTCATATCTCGTTGCGTGAGAAGCGCGATCTAACCGGAATGTATGATCTATACATGCAAATTGACAGCCGTTTTCCAAAGAAATCGGCTGTCGATATTGACAGATGGAAATTGTTTCTCAAAGAAATTAATAAGAATAGTAACGTTTTTAATCGTGTTATCAAACAAAGCAGTGGATGATTTAATGTACATCTCATGAAGATCTATCTATCTATCTATCTATCTATCTATCTATCTATCTATCTATCTATCTATCTATCTATCTATCTCAGTCTGTTCATTATCTATCTATCTATCTATCTATCTATCTATCTATCTATCTATCTATCTATCTCAGTCTGTTCATTATCTATCTATCTATCTCAGTCTGTTCCTTATCTATCTATCTATCTATCTATCTATCTATCTATCTATGTAAGTCTGTTCATTATCTATCTATCTATCTATCTATCTATCTATCTATCTATCTATCTATCTATCAAGAAGGGTATGCTAAAAGTAATATCTATGATCTCATAACTTTTTCGCATTCTTTCATATTTATTCTGGTACTAACAGCCTATTTATATTCCTTTATTTTAGTCCTGTTCATATCTGCCTGTCTATGACACACTCACACGCACGCACACACATATATATATGGTTTCATTTGGGCAGTAATATTTCGTTTATTTATTGACCAAAATAAATTATTTGTTATTGATCTTTCAGTTTATTCATTCAGTATTTTGGACTATTTTCTTGATTTCCGGTGTAAGTTTAATTATAAACTGTACAATGTCTGGATATTTTCAGCCATCATGATATATATATATATATATATATATATATATATATATATATATATATATATATATATATATAATACGATTTTATCCTACATCATTTGGTTGAATTATCGGTTTAATTTACCAAAAGTGTCCATTTTTATATTTACCTGCGCCCTATCCTCGATTTTGAGCACTTTTACCCATAAATATACTATACCTTAAAACTATATTTTTGTCATATATATATATATGTGTGTGTGTGTTTGTATGTCTGTCTCTGTGGTTGGGTGCTTATGTTTGTGTATTTATATTCGTTATTGTCAGTCACGTTTGCATTTTATTAATTACTGATTGCTGAATATTGCTTTTATTTTGTTTCCTTGTTTTCGAATGCGCCAAGTACTGATTGATTTTCCCGAACAAATTTAATATGGAAGCCTGTAATGTTCGATGCGGAATCATCAATTTTCCTCTCCTATCCCCAGAAATATTCTCTTTGTGATATGACGACTCTAAGTCTAAGCAAAGAAGTGGGTGGGTTAGTGATCAAAACAGAGAGCAACATGCAGCAAACCTCGCCATACAAATACCAAGTTCAAATGGAGTCGGTCACAAAATACGACCATGATTATTGATTATCTAGTGTCGTTAGAATTCACACTTTCCATAACGTCCAGGTGAGTTAATAATAACGGCAGACGTCTCGTATCCGTGTACACTTGTTTTCTAGGGAGGTTAACCAATTCCTATTGCAGACGCCTGATAAGGCACATTTGTGTATTTTTAACACCCACAAAGGTCTTCTGAGTCTTATACTGCAACTATGTTGAGCGGATCTGAGCTACATTTTCTGGGAGCGAGCACAATATCTGGCGTGGTCAGGAGTCTGAACAAGGCTACAACAGTCAAACCTTCGGTCACGATGACTTGTGACTTCGTGCTAGCACAACCATTGATGGAATAGTTCTGGCTATCCAATTTTACTTACAAGGCTTGTGTCAGCCTGTGATTTTCAGACAATTGTGCTGCACGCTGGGATCGCCATCCCAGTCTGATATTTTCAAGAAGTCATTTTTCTGAAAAATCGACCACGATGAGATTCGAATCCGAGTCTTATGATCATAAAGCGAACGTTCTGAGCAACAACGTTATTTAATACACCTTTATATAATAATTGTATTTTGATCTGAAATTTTCACTATATAATATTCTATGTGATGAATATTACCCATTAACAAATTATAATGAAATATTCTACTTATAATTAGTTAGTGTTTAATTACTTAATATATATATATATATATATTAGTTTGTGTTTAATTACTTAATATATATATATATATATAGTGTGTTTCCCCCTCTTTTTGCTCTTCATTATCGTTAATATTCTTTTCGCTGATCCAACGATTGTCTTCTGATGAGATGTTGGCTGAAAGGGCCCTAGAGACTTTTAAAATTAAAATCAATGCATTCCTTGTTTTTAAATATATATATATATATATATATATATATATATATATATATATATATATATATATATATATATATATATATCAGCCTATTAGTCAGCCTATAAGAAGAACTACTCAGGCAGTCCATGAGTCTGCAATCGGTCAACATTTGCTTGACAATCATGCTTGTGCCTCCGAATACAAAGACAAGCGGTTTTCAGTTTTACACAGTGTTCGTTCAACACATCATCTTCGAGTCTCTGAAGCTGTCTTTATTAAGTGTCAACAGCCTGTCCTGTGTAGACAAAAGGAACACTTCTTACGTTCCTTGCGTCTGTTGGAGTGTTTGTAAGTTCCCCTTTTTCTATTTTATACTCTTGTGGAACTACTTATTTTCATCCTTGTTCAATTTTAATTTTGTATAATTAAGATTACGTTTGAAAAAAGTGTTGGCGAAAGGTGCTATATAAAGCGTGCTATATATATATATATATATATATATATATATATATATATATATATATATATATAATTCAAAACCTGAAGAGGGTCGTTTGGGAACGTTGTGGCACATTGTGCACCAGGTCTCTGTATTCGGCCTTTCAAAAGTGTGAACGGTCCTGCACGAAACCTTCACCACTATAATCAAATCTCACGTGCTGTTGTCGGGCTGTCGGTTTCCTGGGAACTGATATGCTTGACACTCATAAGTCGAATTCGACCGGAGAGTGGATATATATATATATATATATATATATATATATATATATATATATATATATATATATATGTGTGTGTGTGTGTGTGTGTGTGTGTGTGTGTGTGTCTATACACGTAACAGCAAATTTGTCCAAATCGTAACGACATAATTATCCATCACACAAAATATTTAATATCTTCTTTTTATCTTTATTGAGTTTCAATTTTTCCAGGTTTACAAATAAGATGTTCGGCCACCTTGAGACCAGTTTTCGTAAGAAGCAATGAAAGACCCTTCGAGTTATTCATCTAAAATGAGAGCAGGTTAAAATAGTTTTTGTGTCAGATCCACTGTCTTCCCAACTGACCAATGGTGAGAGGAAAAAAGATAATTCAAGCCTTAAGTGATGATGCCAACATTCATATTCTGCTTTCCATCCTCAAAGTCCATTCAAGAAACATCAAGAGAACGCTGAATAAGTTTAAAAAGATGGAATAGTAGACAGGTAAACTGGATCAGGAGGTCACAACAGGAAGAGGGATCATCATTTAAACTTAAAGCTAAAGAGATCAATAAGAAAAGATCCACCTCAATCCATAAGACGTTTGGCACGTGAGAGAGTTTCACCTATGACAGTTCAAAGAGCAGTGAAAAAAGACTTTAAAATGAAATCATACATGAAAACTGTGAGGCAACTTTGTACTCCAGGACAGAAAGTTAGAAGGTTAGAGAGGGCGAAGATTATCTTGAATAAGTTGGAAAATAATCCTGGAATAATAAATATATATTTAGACTTTATTTCAATATTGCATTAATTTCTGATCCTTAGCTATGATCAATTAATGAAGAAAATTTTATTTTCGTTTATGATCGATTTCATCCTGATATTTCTGTTAAGCGTATAGAGTAATGATCGATTTCATCCTGATATTTCTGTTAAGCGTATAGAATAATTATACATTCTTATTGCTCAACATAAAGTGCAATAGTGTTATAAAAACCTCAGAGAATTCCAGTAAGATATCTTTAAGCATTTCTAAGATACAACGATTTTGAGCTTAATCTAACAATTAGACAATTTTGTTGTTACACGATTTGGACGATTTTGCTGTTACACCCGGTCAGTGTTTTTGGTCATTGTAATTTTATTCCGTCCACACCAATCCTACATTTTTATCATACGTCATTTGGTTGAATTCTCGGTTTAAGTTACCAAAAGCGTTCAGTTTTTTTTATTTATCTGTTCTTGATTTTGAGCACTTTTACTCATAAATATTGTATAACTAAAACAATATTTTTCTCATATATATATATATATATATATATATATATACGTATGTGTGTGTACTTTCATATTTATATAGTCTCTGTCCTTGACATTGAGCACATTAACCCATAAATATACCATACCTTAACACTATAGTTTTATCGTATATATATATATATATATATATATATATATATATATATATATAAAAAACATATAGAAATACACAAAACATAAAGCACATATATATATATATATATATATATATATATGCGTGTGTGTGCATGTGCTTATGTTTGTGTATTTCTATACGTTTTTATATATATATATATATATATATATATATATATATATATATATATATATATATATATATATATATATATATATATATATATATATATATATATATATATATATATATATATATACTCTCCCCACCCCTTTTCTTTTCTTTTCCTCTCACTCCCTCTTCTTCTCATCTTTAAGATTAGATCGTCTATACTGTGTGTGTGTATGTCACCACAAAATTTATCCTTTCCGGTTACATCTTTAATGTATTAGACATCCGACATATTTCTCTCACTTAAACCGTCTTCAACTCACCTCTCTAAAACTCCTCTCTGTTAAGTTTTAATCTCCCACCTTCTCTCGAATGTTACCCCTCTCTTTAGCTCTAACATTCGTCCCACACTCTCATACTTACACACTCTCTGAATTCTATTTTTATTTCCCGAGTTTTTTCTGTTTTCTTTTTGAATTTATAGGTCTGATGAATTGGATCATATTTACGATTCCAATGGAATAAATTATGACCATGGAATATTAGTGTTTAAGCCTTTTTATTATATATATACATATATATATGACAAAAATATAGTTTTAAGGTATACTAGTAAAATTGCTCGAAATCAAGTATAGTATTTCACGTGTTCAAATATTCGTTGTAATTGCTTTTCAATCCGTCTTCCATTTTCTCTTTCGCATCCGGTTCGTCCGTTGCAAACTAAACGCTACTCATGTCAGTGAACGGCTCTTTTGGCAAAGCTAAACAGCGTTCTTATCTTGCGACTTCCAGAACCATGATCTGCCTGGAATCCTTTAGACGGACTTACCCCCATCTAGACTCTTTCACTCACTGTGCTTTTTTCTTAATTTCGTTGTTCTTTATTTTTATCGCCTCTCTCTATCCGGAAAGAAAGAAATCTCCCTTCGCCTTCAGTTTGCCAAGAAAATTGACCGTCGATCTGAAGGGCTTGAAATTCGACCTGGTCGATTCAGTGCCATAAAAACAATCTGATCTCTATCTTTTTAGATTAGAGAAGCTGTGTGGTTCCTGCTTTCCTAAATCGAAGAATTCCCGTGAGGAAAAGAAATCATTTTTACAGAAGGTAGGAAACTGAATTCTTTCGCATAGCGCAGGCGTCATGTGACCGACTTTTACTTGAGTTGCTGTTCTTCAAAATGGCGCGCCTATTTCTGATCCACTTTTGCCCACACTCCTTGTCTTTATCCGTCTCTCGGGTTTGGCTTTCATGTATTTCTTTCACTCTCAATCTCTTAATACTTCTGTCTCTAGTTGTCCTGCTTGTGATTATCTATCTATCTATCTATCTATCTATCTATCTATCTATCTATCTATCTATCTATCTTTTTTTAAGTATTTCACCCCAAGAAAGATGGTAGTGCCATTAGTTAGCAGGGTGTTACATAGACTGGAGGTGAGAGAAAAACTGTGTATAGGGCGAATGAGGAAACGATAAAAGATGAACGGGTTCATGACATAAGAAGATGGCGATTGACGTTGCATTAAAATTTTTGAGGATTGTAGTTATCAGGGAAGCAAGTAAACGGAAGAGAATTCCACAGGATGGATGTGCGAGAAAAGAAGCCGTGGGAGCAGAAATGGCGGTTACATTCAACTATTTCAATGGTAAAATGGTGGGACCTAGATGCCAGTCTAGTAGCACGCTTAAATATATGTAGTCGAGACACAATGGAAAAAAGCTTGAGAACAGTAGCCATGGAAATATTTGCAGAAAAGAGAGAGAGAAGCCATGTCACGTCTGTGAAAAAGTTAATAGAGTTTTAGATGCTAAGTCAAGATCGATTACATTGCAGATCCATCTTTGGATTTTGTCGAGAGCCTTGAGATGAATAGCTGGGGCACCAGAGCAGATATGGCAACTGTATTCAATGCACGGAGGAATGGTTGATTTATAGATATGTAAGATGGACTCTGATGAGAAAAATCTTCTGGCACGACACAGTGAGTCAACTTTCCTTTCAGTAGACACAGCTATTGATTCAATATAGTTGTTCCACTAAGTCATTCGAAAGCTTAAGGCCAAGAATGCGCAGAGAGACACTCTTCTGGATTTCAGCATCAACCATGCTGATGGCGGATAGGGAATTATCTCTGTGGCGGCTAAATGAGAGCAGTTTCGTTTTAGTAGGCATTAAAATTCACAAGCCATTTCCTACCCCAGTTAACCACTGATCGAAGACCTCTTTTGAGAGCAGCGCTGCTGCGTTTACTATTGAGACAAGAGTAGATAGTAGTGTAATCTACATAGATGCCTACTTGGGAGTTGATGGCATCAGGAAATCATTGATGAAAATCAGAAAGTGTGTAAAACGCAGGAGAGAGCCATGGAGGACCCCCGCATTCATAGGGAAGGATTCTGCTCGTTCAGAACTACATTCATTTCACGATTTGAAAGAAATCATTGGATTAAATCAAATAGTCTTCCTGTAATACTGTAGCCTAGAATCTCACGCAGAAGACCAGCATGTCAAGTGAGGTACTAACTCACATTTTAGTAGTAATGATTAGTTATACTTAGGTACCTCCGAAAAGTTGAATTGGTTGGTTGGTTGACTTGTTAAGCGGCACATCAACATTTATGGCTTATTTAATGCCAAAATCAAAATATTTTATACGCAATTTTATTTTATTTCTTCTTTTGAGATAATAATGGTTTTCATCGTACAAGTTTTACTAATTAACCCATAGATAAGGAGACGAGATAGATTCATACCTTTCCCAAGGGTATTTGCGCGTAAGTGAATACAACGAACCCAACTGGAATTGGAACTCGACTTTCCAATCAACAATTTGGAGACATTATCCATTACCCCACCCGCATACCTAAGTTTACACTCCTCTTGGTACTGACCAGATTCGATGTTGCTTAACTTCAGTCATCGTACGCCAATCAGTGTTTCAACGTGACGTAGCCGAAAGCCCCGAATGGATGGAGGAACGTGTATTAAAAAGGAGCAAAAATCACTTAAGCCACAAAAGAAAGGAAACTGTGGAGGATTGTGATCGCATTCATACAAAAATTATATGACACAAAGAGAGAGAGGGAGAGAGGGGGAGAGGGAGAGAGAGAGGGAAAGAGGGAGAGAGAGAGAGAGAGAGGGAGATAAGGGGTAAGAAAAAGAAAGATATGCATAATACTGTATAGAAAAGTATAAAAACGCGGGGGGGGAACTACTTACATGTCACGATCAGTTGAATGTAGACACTTTTTGCTCCTTCTTTGTTTTGAGCGTTGCACTTGTAATCACCGCTGTCAAATACTGTCAGATTATATATGAGCAAATTTCCACCCCTTTGTTCAAATTTCTTCCCATCAATTCTGACCATTTGACCACCTTTGGACCATTCGTAACGAGGGAGTGGATTTCCGGTGGCCACGCACGGAAGTTCTGCTTTTGAATCTTCCTCCGCGGTAAGACTCGACAGGGACTTTTCAATATTTGGAGCTTTCGACACTGCTGGAGGATCTGAAATGAAAAATAAAAAATTCTTTACAATTGTCGACATTTGTATTTCGATAAATTCTCCAGACAATTTTCTTCATCTTCAGTTTCGAACAGAGCATTTTCGGTTGAATTGTATCGGAATTGAAAATTAAAATCTCGTGTCAGTAGTATCAACGTGATGACAAGCGAGATTATATTCTTTGATCTTGTTGAAGCTTCGAAACTTTTTCAGATGTATATAGCAAGTGGCTTTTAGAATTCGCTTGCTACGTTTTTCTTTTTTCATCTTCTCACTTAAAAATATATTCTTCTCATTTCAATATATTCATTGAATTAAAATCTCGTCTAAATAGTATCAACGTGATAACAAGCGAGATTTGATTCTTTGATCTTGTTGAACCCATATGCAGCATCTGTTAACATGCCCAAAATTGAGTCCATAACAGTGCCGTAGTAAACGGTTGTTAATATTATGTCAAGTAAATTGAGAACGAATGAGATTGAATGAAAAAGAAAAAAAATGAGAAGGGAGAATGGTGGATAGGACAAAGAAAATGAAAATGTAAGAAATGAAAATCGTAGCGAGAAGGAAAAAGGAAGAGGGATAAAAGAAAGCACAGAGTGAAAGAAAATACGTGAGAGGAAAGAAGAGAAGGAAAAAGAAAAAAGAAGTAAAGAAAAAACTTATAAAAGAACAATTAAAAATAAAAAAAAGAATAGGGAAAAGAAGAAATTGAAAAGAGCTGCAAAAAAAAAAAAGAAAAAAAATACAAGGAAAAAAGGAAAAAGTAAGGAAATAATTGAAAAAGAAAAAAATGGATAGGAAATAGAAAGGAAGGGATGAATTGAAAAAGGAAAAAAGCAAGAGTAAAAGAATGAATGAGGGTAGGAAGAAAGTAAAGAAAGATTTGAAAAATGAACTACAAATGAAATAATAAAAGAAAAAGAAAGGAAAGAAAATGGAAAAAAGAAACAAATAAAAGTAGCAAAAAAATAGAAAAAAAAAAAAAAAAAATAGAACCGAAAAATGAAAAAGCAATAATAGAATAAAAATATATTTGCTTTGATTGATTTTTATCTAACGACATAACGTTAAATCTCTATGGGTGATTTAATATCGAAATCTAAATATATGTATGCAGTTTTATTTTTAGTGTTCGAAATAATAATGGTTTTAGTGATACAAATCTTACTAATTAATCCATAGTTGGGGAATAGGTGGATTCATACCTTTTCCAATTGTATTTGCACGTAAGTCAATATAACGAATCCAACGTGAATTGGAACTCGGCTCACCGATTAACAATTACGAGTTATTATGTATTACACCACCCGCACATCCAAGCTTACAGCACCTAATATTCTCAAGTTGTCACCCATCTAGGCTTGACATTTATTAACTTTGGTGATCCTTCGGGGACAGGTGTTTCAACAGGATGCAGCCATAAGCCAAGTAAGAATAATTAAAAGAAGGAAGGAAAGAAAGAATTGAAAACGAAAGAAAGAGAAGAACTGAAAAGGGAAAAGAAAAAGTAGAAGAAAGAATAGGAAAAAAAAAGAAAGAAAGGAAGAAAAGAATTGAAAAGGAAGAAAAGAAAGACAAAAAAAGGGTGGAAGAATAATGTAGGAGAAAAGTAGGAAGAGAATGGTTGATAAAAAATGGGGAATGGAATAAAAAACCGTGACGGAAAGGAAAAAAAAACGAATGAAAGAAAAAAAGCCAAAATGGATAAGATAAAGAAGGAAATATGAAAGAATATCGGAAAGTTGAAGTAGAAAGATGGGTGGAAAGAAAAAAGAAAAAGAAGAAGGAATGAATCAATAAAGAAAGAGTGAGAGTGAAAATAATAAGAGAGAAAGAAAGAGAGAAAGAAAGAAAGAGAAAAAAAAGAAAGTAGAACTGAAGGAGATGAAAAAAGGGACACAAAAAATAAGAAGAATAAAAGAAATCAATTTGACACTTTCTCAAACATTTTCCCCCTTTTTTTTTTTATCACTGCGTATTTTCCCGCGTCGAAAATCAACAACAGCGCATCCATTATGCTTCGCGTGGTTGGCGTACAAGTCCCCTCCCGCCAAAAAAAAAAAAAAAAAGAAAGCCTCTGCCATTTTTTAAGTATGCCAAAAACTTAACTAATAAAACGTCCAAGAAATTTCGACTCACCATAAACATGAATGTAGGCCGGAGGGCTGGTCATTTCGTCTAATGTAAGAATATTTTTGGTCACGCATCGGTAAGCAGAAGTTCGGTCAACATCGCTGACATCTCGTACCTGGAGTTCGCCATTACTCGTCACGGAAATTCGAGTGTCTAAAAAATGGACAGCTTGAAATATTAATACATATAAAATATAATATCTATTATTTTTTATAATGATCTAGAATTGGAATAAAAGTAGGTATGATACTTGCCTGAATCTATAAACAAATCAGAATCTTCATTTATTTTTATTCTTTAATAAGCAAGAAGTCTTGTGTAATTTATCCCAAGAACTAGCAGGATGGCCCGGCGTTGCCCGTGTTTGATTCAAATAATCGTACGACTTATACAGCAATCGCTATCACTTGAATTAAAATATTTTTGCCCTTCCTTGCCTTTAAATGACTGCCCTTTGCCATGCTGATGTTGCTACAGGCCTTACTTCTTGCTTATATCACACTGCGAATTTTTTCTAAGCTCTATACTAAACATTAAATCTGTTATGAAAAAAGAACGAAACAAAATGAACACAAAACGATCAGCTTTAAAAAAGGACTCGTAACTATAAAAACCGAATGAAAAAAGAATGTTAACAACAAATACTTTTACACACCCAACCCAGTTCTGCGGAATCAGAATCAATGTTGAGTTTAAGCAAGCGAATGGGCCAATTGGAATAAAGAGCCATGCAGATTTAAATTTTTCCCACTTGTGACGAATGCAGCTATCGATTTTTTTGCATACTAGCAAAACATTCGTCGAAGCCAGCTCTCACTCTGGCCAGTACAAAATGGCCTCAAACTACATGAAAACTGCAGTAGAAGCATGAAAAAATCGATTATTTCCACTATCGATGGGAGTTGGGAAATGCAAAGTCGGTCTTGGCCTTTCCGCTAACTTAGAGCATGTGCATGTAAATTTTGGTGCAAATCCGTCGAAAATTGCGGCCGAGCAATCGTTATACACACACACACACACACACACATACACACATATCCTGCCTTTTATAGATAGAGATTACCCGAACAATATTAAATGTTGCCAGGTTTAGTTGTCTCAAAAAGGCCCCAGAATGATTTTGAGATTTTTCGACATTTATGGAAAATTAAAGCGAAAAATATGCTTGGTGTAACTATTTGCACTAGGTAAATGGTGCCCTCATCTTTATTTTCATATTCAGGAAGTTTCGACCGTTGTACGCTCCGACGTTCTTCAGATGATATATATGGAGGGTAAAGAGAGATGCAGTAGAAGCATGAAAAAATCGATTATTTCCACTATCGATGGGAGTTGGGAAATGCAAAGTCGGTCTTGGCCTTTCCGCTAACTTAGAGCATGTGCATGTAAATTTTGGAGCAAATCCGTCAAAAATTGCGGCCATGCATTCGTCTCTCTCTCTTTCTCTCTCTCTCTCACACACACACACACACACACACACACACACACACACACACGCACATCCTGCCTTTTATAGATAGAGATAATAAGTGAAAGAAATCATACTACTTACTGTTGGTGATTGATACTGAACCCTGTGTCCATTCGGTAACTTTAATATACTCATTGACGAAATGCGGGTTGATGAGGCATTTTAATACGGCTGTACCCCCACGCATCACCCAGACGTTGTTCAGTTGGACGTTGTATGTGTTATCTTTGTCAACTACAACTGTAAAAGATGAAATAATCATTACCTATATATACCAGAAGTTATCCAGGAGGCCACATTTTTGGACCTCTCGTAAAAAATGAACTCTAAGCACTAACAATTGTAAACAATCATTCTTAAGTTATTTCAAAGCAATTAAACAAAAAGTTAATGATAATTCCACTAAGGCGCAAGGGATTAAGGGGAGTGAAAGTGAACAAGAAGACTTTAGAAGAAACCGGAAACCCAATCCTAAACAGAAAAAAATAAACCTCTGAGGTTATATATATATATATATATATATATATATATAATTTCTTTGTTTCCAGAGTCCTTCAGTTACTCCTTTGTATACTTTTTCTTCATTATCTGGTGATTTTATCGTGGCTTTGTATATTACGTTGTTTTGTAAGCAATTACCATTTAAGGAACATTCGTTCTTTATTCTGCAGTTACACGTGGGTTTAATTTGTTCCTGTGGTTTGTTGATAGTTTTCCTGTTGTGCTTTTTTATTATTTGTGCCATGTTCTCGGTGCAACTGTAGCTGATTTTTACTTTGTTTTTGTTGAATGTTTTGTTTAGGGTGCTTGATTCCGGGAAGTGTTTGTGTAAGAGTTTGAAGAATATTTTCACTTCGTTTGATTTTACGTTTTTGCTGTACGGTGAGTTGAACCATATGATATTTATTTTCCTGTTGGTCTTTTTTGTGTTTTGTGGTGAATATGTGAGTGTTGATGGGAATCCACTATCTTTTAGGGCTGTTTCGTAGTCTTTCTTAGCTTTTTTAAATATGGATTCATTTGAGGAATTGTCGGAAATCCTGCGGTTAATCGGTTTTAGTATCTGTTTGATTATAGAAGGCGGGTGATTGTAAGATATATGTATGTAGAGTGGTTTATCATTGGGTTTTCTGTGTGGTTTATAAGTGCGCTTTCTTAGCTCGAAAGTAACCTCTAGAAAATCTACTTCGCCTGTCACCTCTAAGTGTGGACTTCAATGTTCAATTTTATATTTACAAACGCTCTATCTCTGATATTGTGCACTTTATAAATATAGCACACCTTAAGAGTATATTTCTTCATATATATATATATATATATATAAAACCGTCTTTGATCACCACCTGATGGGATGCTTGAATTAGGCATCGAAACAAATATGCATTTTTGTAGTGGTACCTTCTATGTTTGTATGTAATAACTAATAATATATATATATATATATATATATATATATATATATATATATATATAACCATGAAATATTAGTTTTTGAGCCTTTTATATTATACTGTATATATATATATATATATATATATATATATATATATATATATATATATATATATATATAGTTTTTGCCTTTCAATGAGTCGTACTGCAAACATAGGTATATGTGTATTTACTAATATATACTTTATAACGTTGTTTAACTAAATTGAGAGCTGTTGTGTCTCCACCATTGAATAAAAAAATATTATTTACTCACCTGTATGCGTAAATAATTGCGCGAATATATGGATGATCATATCACTTTATTTAGCTTATTTCTACACGCAGACAGACGCCCACACACGCCCATAAATACACACACACACACACACTGACACATACAGACATATATATAATTATTATTTTATTATGAGATATAATAAAAACATATTGATATCGCTACATAATAGCTTTCATGTTTCGCTACTACATTTTACCTCTTCAGACGATAGTGATTAATTAAATAATATTTTTTAAAGTAAATGCTACGAACAGCGAAATAGCATCTAATCGGGATGCAAAATTGAGACGAATTAAGTAATTTTAAACTTTCTTTCTCAAGAGAGAGTTTGGAATATATATATATATATATATATATATATATATATATATATATATATATATGGACCTATGCGCCTCTATGTATAAATCTATTTCTATCTTCCCATACATATATATATATATGTGTGTGTGTGTGTGGAGAGAGACAGACAAGCATAGTCGATAGATAGATAGATCTGTATATATATGAACAGTCTGATATAGATAGTTGTATATGTGGCTCTCTGTGCACGCCTCTGTGTCTGTAGACTAACGTGTTTTGTAATTCATTGATTTATCTATTTGAGCGAAACATTTGACAGACGAATAGCCTTTAAGACGTTACGAGTCACAATGTTGTTATTAGTGTCGTGCAGAATGAACTTTGTGATCAGTTCTGAAGCCATATTAACAATGGGCGTGACTAGTGAAATACCTTTTACTTTGGTTTTACAACAAAATTCCACGTTCTTTTCATCCGGCGCGACTACACACCCCTTTTTCTATCTGTTATGGTCCGGTTCCTTGTACCACGGTGATAGTCCAAGGTAGAACCAATAAAGAAGAACTCGAACACGGATAAGGAATAACACAGATATATTACAAACAGGAATATATACAGAGAAGTAGAAAGTGTTAGTACGAACAATCAGGTTTAGTAGTAATTGTCTGAACGCGACTCTGTTTCGGTCTGCTTTTGACTCAACTGACTGACTCGCTCGCTCTGACTGACTGACAGACTCCTGACGGACATCACTCCAGACTTCAGACTGAACTACCTGCTTCCTCTTGAGGCGCAGTATTTATTACGTATGGAATAGTCCATTATGTTATTATGGGTAAGGTCCCATAACACTATCATTACGGAATATGGAAGTATCGACAACGATAAACGAACCCATCTAACGGCCAGCGAAAAACAAATGCACCAAATTGTTTGTTTCCACAAAATGCATCTCCCACAACAGTATATCTTATAGCACAAACCACGAACTTAGGAAAGTGACACGATATACACCCTTGCGCAAATTAATTTAAAAATCCTATTTAGTTGCCTTTCTTTCACAATATGTTCCGACTGGGCTGACAGTGTGTTACCAATTTCTTTTTTTCCTCAGATTAGGTCATTTGTAGTGGCGTTCAGTAATATGAATCCATTTTCAGGGTGTTTGATGAAATTTGTTTGGTCTTGAAAAATATTGCGTCATCCGTGATTGCACCAGATTTTTATCACGCACAAACACTATTGTCTCGACTGTCGATTAGTTGTCCTACGACCATTGCCTGCAATGGACGTTACTCCAAGGAAGCGTACGAATATTGTAACGCTGCACGAACACAATGGCAAGTCTTACCAGTGAGCAAATTAAAGTACTAAAGTCTGACCTGGAAACTCTCCTGATTTAAATTCAATTGAGAATCTGCGGTCAATCTGCAAGGAACGATTTCATGCAATGGACATACGAAGTACTAACATGTGCACTGGGTCATGTTTCTTTGGAAAAATACGAAAAAATTAAATAATAGCGGAATTATTCGTTTTGTTTCAGCTGCAAAATGGTGTACATACCCCAAGAAAAACTGGGTGGTTACATTGAATGCTTCGAAAGCCAAACATCGCAGATCGATCCGTGAACTATCCCCAATAACAATGAATGAATGCTCCCTCAGAGATGCTCCATACCTAGGGCACCTATTGGGCCTTAAACAACCCAGACCTCTACCGCTCTTTTTAGTAGCTGGCGCGTGCTATGCTCTGCTTTTACAACAGCCAGATCAGACCGGAAATGGAGTACTTCTGCCATATATGAACACGAGCTGCTTTTCAATATAGATAACATCCAAAAGCGTCTCCGACAAACGGAATAGTTTAATCTGCTAGAAAATATTTAGTTTTACGTCAAATCTGGAATAGTCTTGTAAACTGAGGCCTTGTTATTTTTATTCATAATCTTGGCATTCAATTACATTCGAACCCCAGTCACTAGCACTAATAGCAATTATTCAGCTCTCTAACTCACCAACACGGCATTCGGGAATAATGGGTAGTCGAGAGAAGATAAACTCCCAATATAAACGATATTATCGTGGTAAGTTTTCAGACGAGCTCCATTCTTTAGTTCTTTTAGCTTCGACCCTCACAACTAAGACCCGGCTCCCTAGGTCTCCAGGTTCAAATCTCTCTTACTCCCCTCGTATTTTATTTGTAAGAACTTCAGGACAGCTACTTTGAAGTAAAATGCCCAGCATGGATGCTTTTTCTATACAAAAACCTCCGACAGGAAACCTCCAGTGACAGCTAGTGATTTAGTTAAAAAGTAAACAGAAATTCCATCATTCTGTAACCATCTGCATTGAGTGGCTCTTGGGTGAATATTGGATGAAAACTAGTAAAAAAATAAAAATAATTGGCCTGTTAGATTATAGAAAAAGCATCTTTGATATGTCCAAATTTTGGTTCAGACTGTCCCAAAGCGAGGATGTGCGGGTGGTGTAATGATAATAATAATAATTGAAGCAACAGTAATAAAAATTACCCTAACGTTTCGGTCGTTCTATCGTCCGGCCTTCTTCAAATGTCTGTATGTGCGGGTGTTGCAATGAATAGTGGCTCGGAATGAGAAATCGGAGGGCCGATTTCGAGTTCGAGTCCAGATCATTACATTTACATATGCGCAAATACACGCGGAAAAGGAATTATTTTTTTTCCTCCCCAATTATGGGTTAAATAGTCAGATTTGTACCTGGAAATTCATTGTTATTCTAAAAGAATTGTTATTGCAATATTTACTCTCCCAAAGTATTATTCTTATAATCTAAAATATATGTCGGCTTTAAATAAACGAGGGCAAGGTTGATAAGCCATAAAATAAACAAGAAAACAAATCGACGTCCCAAAGCCATAGGGCTTACAGGCACATTACCTTGAACACCATTTTGTTTACAATCACCGAAGAAAAGGAACAAAGTGGTTGGCCAGTACCTAGATGATAGGAAATCCACCCTTTCTCCAGCATCTATGGGTTAAACTTGTATTACTAAATAATTATTATCTAAAAACAAAAAAAAAAAAATAATCTTGCAATCTAAAAATATTTCTGTCTTTAAATAACCTGCAATGGGTGGATAAGCCGTAGAAAACGAATCAATCGATCAGAAAATCACATGTCTTTTAGATTTATTTATATTCTCTGGAATATAAATTTATGGAAGCAATTGTGGTCATAAAGTGAGCGATCAGCTTATATACTGATTATAATATTGAATTGATCCCCAATTTTATATCCACATGATAATTTCTTGTTTGTTTTAAATTCTGATTAGGTATCAATCCACCTCTTCCCAACCCACCATGTGTTAATTATTAAGACTAATATCCCTAAATAATTATTATCTCTCCCCGCCAAAAAACATTCTTAAAAACTAAAAATATTTCCTGGCTTTAAGTAACCTACAAATGGTTGATAAACAGTAGAAAACAAATTAGTCGCTCATTCAATCAAAATCATATGCTTCGACCATCTAACTAGCGAAAATAGTCGAATGACATTGCAAGACTTGCATTCGGTCGCGTTAGGCAGGCAGCACCTGCAATGTTATATTGTAAATGCACTCCGTACATTAGAAAGATAATAAATTTACTTACCAGCTGTTACACGCAAGAGTCGGCTGAGTATTTTCCCGCCCTTGTTGGTAGCCACGCAACGGTACTCCTGAGAATGCGCGTCTGGATGAAACATGGCTGACTTAAATGGCGGGAAGTAGAGCGTATTGTTTGGGAGGACGGAGACGACACGGGGGATTTCGGTGACGGGCGATCCATCCTTCCTGACCCATTTGAGACGAGGTGCAGGCACACCAAATGCTGCACAGGCAATCGAAGCGCCTTTTGTGTTCGCAAAAACTACTGTATTGGGCGGTTCCACTGAAAACACAGGTCCATGCATTTCAACCAAGGGACCGTCTGTTGTCAGGCCTGGGAAAATAAATAAATAAATAAATAAAAACAGGTTAATCATTGATGATAACAAACGTACATAATGATAAAAATAGATAAATAAAGAGGCTTAAGAAACCTTCATTATATCAGCATTGGCACAAATATATATAAATATAATAGAAAAAGTGAAAACAAAAAGAAGTTAGTTCACAATGTCGTGTTAGATATCTTTTTCACGTTTACACACACACACACAAACACACACACATATATATATATATACACTCGCACATCTCTCTCTCTCTCTCTATCTATCTATCTATCTATCTATATATATATATATATATATATATATATATATATATAGATGTAAGATAATCCTAAGGAGCCAGGCAAACCTACCTAGGTGTCACCTAAACAGTTCTTCGGGGTAAAGCCGGTCTTGGAGCTTAAACACTGAACGATTGTTTTCGCCTTGTTTTAATGTTCTTGGTTCATTCTTATTTTATTCCCCATTTTTCTCGGGTACCAATTTGCTCTACTGCAAGTTGAGCTATCCGAGATTTTTCCGAATGAGTACCACTAATATATATATATATATTAAAGAAAAACAGACCACTTTAAGGTTCTATTATAACAATTTATTTCACCAGAGCCTTTTTAAAGGATTCCGGATCGTCAGATAGCACTTCCAAAAATGAGACGAAAAATGAAATGAAAATTGATTGGTAGTGAAAGTTTTTGTAATTTAACAGAGGATGTAATAGGGGTAGTTAGAGAGACATGGTAGACTTTAGGGAGGGTTTAATTTAATATCTATCTATCTATCTATCTATCTATCTATCTATCTATCTCTCTCTCTCTCTCTCTCTCTCTCTCTCTCTCTCTCTCTATATATATATATATATATATATATATATTATAAATTAATTGATTTAAAATATGTTTTTTTTTTCACACACAGTTCCAACCATGTTTCAAAAATAGAAGCTAAAAACCCTAAAAATTTTTTTATTTATTTATATATATATATATATATATATATATATATATAGTGAAACGGTTATAACTGTTCCAACAAGAGAGAAAATATATCTTTTAAGAAAAAAAAAGAGAAACCGCAAACGTTTTGGTTATAATGTGGATTTGTGATCGAATCAGTCAATGACCTCATTCAGTCTGACAAAAGGGTGACAGTGGATGACATTGCAAGGACTTTGAGCTTATCTGTTGGGACAGCACACAAAATTGTCCATGATATCATCTTGCATCAGAACAACGCAAGGCCTCACACAGCAGCCCAAACGGTGCAGACCATCAACGAGCTGGGCTGGGAATTGCTCCCTCATCCCCCCTTACAGCCCAGACCTTGCCCCTTCAGACTTTCACCAGTTTGGTCCCTTGAAAGCGTTCACGAGAGGCACGAAGTTTAAAAGTGACGATGAAGTCAAAAGTGTTATGAGCGACATCAGTCCAAAGATTTTTACGCTGAGGGAATACGGAAGCTTGTGTACAGATGGGAAAAGTGTGTGACCGTACTGGGAGACTACATTGAAAAATAAAAAAAAAAGTAAGCTTCTATCTGTATTAGAAGTCCATATAACGAAAAATTCACCTTATTTATTGAATGAGCTTCGCATATATATATGTAAGATGAGAACGAATAGAGTACAATTCCAACGTTTGTAACATTTAATTTAAAATAGGCCTCAATATAAAGTAGAGCAATATTATTTATTCCGACTCTGTTTAACGTCTGTTGTCGCCATTGATTTTCAATCTACGAGTCATGACCCATTTATGAAAAATAATTAATTTATATATATATATATATATATATATATATATATATATATATATATATATATATATATATATATATATAGTATCGACCTGCACACTACTTCCGATGATATAATGGTGGACAAGTTTTTGGTAATTTTAAGGCATTTGTTGCAAATGAAGCTGAAAGCCGTTGAAGCGTCTCACAGATTTAATAAGTAGAAGGACATTAATTTGCCTATAACTGCATTGGCATAAATTGGTTCAAATTTTTTTTTTGTTTTTGTTTAGATGGATGTGATGATTTGTTTAGCGAAATAAAGTCGAAAATTGCGAACCATTATTTGTAGATTATGATGTTGAAGACTCTGAGAATCGAATCACCATAACTCGAAAGACAAAAAAATAATTTTCACAAAAAATGTATATAATTAAATATATACTTAAAATTTGATTAATGACAGAGCAAAAAATTATAATATATTTTCATTAATAAGAAGTAATTTCATATATAACTTTAGCCTTTGATTTCCTATAAGCATATAAATTCAAGACAATGGGCACTTAGACGTGGTCTAATGGTTAGCAAGCTGGTCTCATTATATATATATCAGTTAGTAGTGAGTTCGATTTTCACTATGTGCCACATCTGAGTTCCGCTTTGTACATCACTATGGGTACTTCAACGTGGTGAAATGGTGAGCAAGCTTGATTTGCTAGCTCATTTACGACTGAGTAATGAGTTCTGTCCTCACAAACTTTCGGCCTTGTGCCACATGTAAACTACGCTTACTAACTCACTATATTGGTTAAAAAATAACGACATAAAGATAAAAACGGCATTTTTTTTTTTTTTTTAAAAACTCAATTTGATAAAGAAATACAAAGGGAGACAACCCCAAAGTTACGTCCAAAGTTATAAACCATTTTTAAAAAATTATTTTCAATAATCCTAATTAAACGTGATGATGGCTTTCATCTAATAAAAAGAGTTTGATCTAATGAAGCCAATTCCCTCAAATAGGCTCGTTCAATCGATGAAGTTAATCTTTTAACAAGAGCCATGAAAAATATAGAAATATTGATAATAGTCCGAGACATTTTGGCTCCATGTTGGCTTTTCTGGAATCTCGTTTTTATTCACGTGTCATTGACGTCACAGTTGTCTTAGCGTAGCATTTGCTCAGAACCACAAATTCGGCGTTTTCCTAAATAAAAAAAATATTTCGACATCTTTCAAATAGTTTTATCACAAGAATCTTATATTTCACGTACTTTTGACATGAGCGTTTCGTTTTTATGTATAGACAAGAGTGTACGATTTTTGAAAATGTATAATAGCTGAGGTCATTATCAAGAGATCAAAATAACTACTTACATTATTTAGATTATTCGGACTGTTATCCCCGTCTTCATTGCTATATTCACAATATTTCGGCCGTTGTACGCTCCGACCTTCTTCAGATGATTGGAATTTCGAATGAACCCTTTATTTCGTCCACCAGGACAAATTGTTCTAGTTCCACGTGCCATGCCTCTTCCGGATATCTCAGTTATTTCCCTTTAACTCAACTCTCCAATTTCTTTGGTTCACCACTGCTGTGTCCTGGTATTGGACTCACAACTCAATGGGTCGAGTCACTGGATATAACCAACGTATTTATCCATATAGATAACACAAAACTAAAAATTGAAGTCATATGAAGAAGGCCGGAGAGTACAACGGCCGAAACGTTATGAATATGGCAATCAAGATGAGGATAATAGAATGAATGATGTAAATAATGCAAGTAATCATAATACCTCATCCCAGAGATATAGACAGATAAAAAAAAAACATTTCCAAAATTGATATTTAAATCGTAACTTATGTGGACAGGAACGAAAACAACACAAGGAACCATATGGAAAAATATAGATAAAAAAAATGGTAAATCATTAGTAGAATCAGATTCGACAAAAAAAGCACTTTTTTCTTCTGTCCTGTTTGGAGTTGCTTTACACTCACTTTCCGGCTTTGTGGAATAAGACATTCGCAAATTGGTAATCTTTTTCCAGACAGACACAACGTTAATTTTCTTTTTCTATTTCCATGGCAAATGCTCAGAACGATTCCATTATTTATTTACACCTGTTCAAACTTTTACAATTAGCCGTTTCCCGTAAATCAGCCTGGTCATTACCTAGATGGATAACCGGTTGGGAATACCAGGTGCTATAAGCTTGGATGTGTGGGTGATGTAAAGTTAATGGCTCACAAGTGTTCATCGGAAAGAGCCGAGTTCCAATTCCTGTTGGATTCGTTACGCGCAAATCCTCTTGGGAAAAGTATGAACCCATCTCTTCTCCTCAGCTATGGGTTAATTAGTAAGACTTGTATCACTAAACTATTATTATCTATTAAAACTTCTCTCAGGCTGTAATGTGTTAATAAGCCGTAAAAATGAATCGATCAATCATTTACAGTTAGGACACGCAATGCTACTTCCAGAGACTTGAATCACACTCATTTCCCCCCGTGTTCCAAATGTAAAATGTTTCACTCAGACAGCTTCTTAAAAAACAAACAAAAAAATGCTACTTTGTGAAACAGACAGGCACGTAGGTATTTCTTTGAACGATTCTATCTTTATCTCTTCAAATCTTCAGCCGTCATGGGTATGACGATAAAACTACATCCGCGTCTTGGGTATGACGATAAACTACGTCCGCGTCCTGGGTAAGGCGATAAACTACATCCGCGTCCTTGGTATGACGGTAAACTACATTCGTGTCCTGGGTAAGACTATAAACTACGCCCGAAAGCAAGGCCTGTGATTAGGAGGTTTTGAGGAGCGTGAAACCACCTCTTAATTGCAGTTGTTCCAAGGTGTACCCTGAGCCGGCGTGGTAGCAACTGTCAGGGTCCCAGCTATGGGCAAATAATTACCCACCAAATGCTATCAAAACACTATGAAAATAAGAAATAAAAATACGTTTTAATACCAGCAGAACATTTTTTGAAAAAAATATTACCAGCAATAAAAATCTTGTCGGCATTAAATAACCCATTGAGGTTGATATGCCGTAACACAAAACAAATCAAAGCAATCAAGGGTCTATAATTACCTCTCCTCCTTCTACTCATAATCTTCACTTCCTGCCATCTCTTTCATTCATACAACACACCTTCTTCCTCATTACCGTTTTAACAATAACAATTTACCTTGAGTGGCCTTTAAGTCTTTTATTGAGCAAATTTCAGTAAAATAAAATCATCACATTTGAAAAAGGTTAATATTAATGGGCTAACATATATATGAACAAACAGAATTAAGACGATATCTCTGAAGTAGTCGAGTTTAGAAGAAAGACATTAAAAAGACTGTAATGCGCCATCCTTTTTAAACTATGAGCAATTGGTTGATTTGAAAATCACCATTGGAAATTCTTTCACACCATCTGAAAATCCAGTACCTGATATCGTTCAGAAACATGCGTCATTTCGTGTTGAGATAGTGCAACTGCTGTATAATCAACCCAATCAGTAAGCCCAGCATAGGTATGAATATTATATAAGTGAAACTTATTGGTTAAAAGAGATACATTAGATTTAAGCCTGAAAAACAAAACAGAGAAGGATGTGGCCTAATGAATAAAGGTATTGTTAAATGCTCATCTAGTAATGTTATTAGATATACCATCAGATAGATAATGTTGGAGAAAGATCTTTTCGCTGTAGCCTTTGTCAAGTGGCAGGCCAAATCAAAACAGACAGGAGAATGATAAATGAAATTTATTTATTTCGACAGAGCAGCCCAGAGAGAGAGAGAGAGAGAGAGAGAGAGAGAGAGAGAGAGAGAGAGAGAGAGAGAGATTGATTTTAAGTTTCTAATTCACGTATCTGATTATATCTTGTTTTTAAAAATAAAATATTCCGTTCTCGATAGCTTCTAAGAAAAAAATTAGATATGTTTTTTTTTAATATTTCGTGTTTATCTTCTAATAACAAGGTTATTAGATAAGTTATGTTTGTGTATTTTTGTTTAACAGATCGCGATATCTATCAGAGAGATGAAATTTAAATTTTTATTAGTGCATTATTCCAAAATTTTGACACATCAGCAGATAGGTATTAACGTCAACAACTGAGCACAAATAGTTATTAATTAAAAAAAAAAATTAATGTATAATATTATACATAACTAAATATACAAGAATGTTGTTTTTCATAAAAGTTAAAAAAAATAACTATAAATACGTAAAAAATGCGTATATTGTCGACAATTCCTTTGTCCACAATATAGCTATTTGCGCTATGATATAATGCTTATTACCTAAGCGATAATAATACTAAATAATTTTTTTTCAAACTAAGTATATTTAATCACATCTCCCCAACAGCTGTCACGATTTGTAAAATTTACCCTTAATATCAAACATAAAAGCAGCATACAAGTCAGTAAAGTGTCATATGCGATACACGCTTGGACGATCATAAATCTTCCGATCCATGAATTTTTAATTAACAGATCGCGACATCTATCACAGAGATGATATTTAAATTTGTATTATTGCTGTATTCCAAAATTTTGACAACAACAGACAGCTATTAATGTCAGCAACTGAGCACAGATAGTTATTAATTAAAAATTATTGTAATTAATATTATCCATAACTACATGTACAAGAATGTCGTTTTTGGTAAAAGTTAAAAAAATAACCATAAATACGTAAAAAGTGCGTATATTGTCGATAATTCCTTTTTTCATAATATAGCAATTTGTGTTATGTTATAATGCTTATTACAATAATAATACTGAATAACTTTTTTTTTAAACATTAAATATATTTAATCATACCTCCCTAAAAGATGTCACAATCTGTTAATAACCATATTTCTACTACTTATTTACGTTAAATTAATAAAAGATATCTGTCTATATTTCTGAGATGAGGTATTATGTACATTATTCGGACTATTGTCCTCATCTTTGTTGCCATATTTATTACAACGTTTCGGCCGTTGTACGCTCCGGCCTCTCCTCAGGTGGTTGGAATGTCTCCAGAAGGGCACATGGCACAGTGGGTAAAGGGGTTGATTAGATCCAGTGGTTGGAATGTCATCAGAATGTCCTCAAGGGCACATGGCACAGTGGGTAAAGGCGTTGGTTAGATCCAGTGGCAAGAAAGTTGGCTCCCTGTGCAGCGCCAGGAAATTTTTCTCCCAGGAATCGATCCTTTACATCTACAAATCAACAATTCGCCCTTGCATGGAGTATTGCTGCCATATATGGTCTAGAGCCCTTTCTGTTTGCCTCGGAGTTCTTGATAAGCTCCAGAGGCGGATATGCAATATAATTGGCCCTGATCTGGCATCTCGTCTACAGTCGCTCTCTCACAGACGCGCCGCCGCCTCTCTCTGTCTCTTTTACAAATACTTTCATGGCAATTGCTCCGAGGAGCTGCATTCGCTGGTTCCCAGACTTCATGAGTTCAAGCGCCCTACGAGGCTGGCATCCCGCTCTCACCCTTTCACTGTCGAAACTCCTAAATGTAGCCGTCTCTTCTACTCCAATAGCTTCATGTCTCGCACCTCTCGCCTGTGGAACTCCCTTCCCTATTCCTGTTTCCCTGAGAGCTATAATCTCCAGCTATTCAAATGTAATGTCAATCGGCATCTCCAGTTGCCTTGATCTATCCACTACCCTTCTCCTCATCCTTTCCTCTATCACTCCTATCTGATCTTACTCCAAATTTTCTATAACCCCTTGCGTCCTAGTGGCTTCCTGCCTTGCTTGGGGTGAAAAGCTTAAATAAAAAAAAGGACCCAAAGAGTGTGAGTTCAATACCCAGTTAAGGCAGTGGAGAACTTGGAGAGGGAAATTAACAGGAGATAACTGATAACTGACATCCATTAAAACATAGCATGTGGAACTAGAACAGTCTACCCCAGTGAGTAAAATAAAGGGTTCAGTTCAACATTCCAACCACCTGAAGAAGGCCAGATCGTACAACGGCTTAAACGTTGTAATAAATATGGCGATAAAGATTAGGACAATAGTCCGAATAATGTAAATAATGTAATAAAAGATATTCTGACTAACGGTGTCTGTGATTATTTTTTAATTGAATTTTATGAGCCATCATAATCCTTAATTTAAGAATTCAATGAATTCTTTGTAAGTTCGTCGTCTATACAATACACCTTTGAATTTCTCCTATTCCGTAGATAAACATTTAAGCTTAACAACTCTAACAAAATATCGCATTAACATTATTGCATGAATTAAGGACATTATTTAAAAAAGAGAGGATCAATGAAAAAAAAATCAATACTGACAAAGATTTCCATTTCATTGACGCAGACGTTAAATGCATGAGAGCGTTATCACCTTCTCCCTTTTCTCTTTCTTTGTTGTTGTTACGAGTGCTTTATTATTTACGCTAAAAACAAATGATGCCAGTGTTACATTTTTTCTACCTTCTGTTTTCGCAATCAAAACGGAACGGGCCATTATTTATCTGAGGTAATGGCAGGGCGTAATGAACGTGCTAATTTACTGTCTACTATTATAACATGATCGTAATTTGATCGTAATTGGCTTGCCCCAAAAATATATATTCCAGTATACACCACGGATTTTGCACATTTTTCAAACTTCCCCAAATTTAGAGTAACACATACATATGCAGATATTTTGAATTCAGAGATGGGGAGAGAGAGAGAGAGAGAGAGAGAGAGATGGAGAGAGAGAGAGATGGAGAGAGAGAGAGAACGTCGGGGTGTAGAGCGGCCGAAACATTAGAATAGACGAGGTAGCTTCTGTGAATCAATGTATGGCGCATTTGTTCAGTGTACATTGAAAATATGGATTGCAAATATTTACATCCAGAGTTTTTATCTATTTGTATGAAAGTCAACAAGAAATCATTATTTCTGCTCGACAAATATTCGTGTCAGTTAAGCCTTTCTTACTGGGCTTAGTATTGAATAGCACTTCTGAAAGCAGATGTTACAAGCGATGGCAGGTTGAGATATTAAATCAATCACTTTCAGAATATATATATATATATATATATATATATATATATATATATATATATATATATTTCACTCCTTAAGACAGAATTATATCCAGCAAACCCGACACAATTATTTATGCAAACCAGCAAGATAACCAGACGTTGCCCCAAAATAAAACTGATCTAAGGCTTTTATCTATATTGACATTTATCAGACCATCAGTGGCTGGCAGAAAACAGACGGTGTGTGTGTAAGAACTTAGTTAAACCACTCTCCTATTAGGGTAGGTTGATTTTTCACTTTTTTTAAAAGAAAATCAACATTGCACTCCATGTGAAAGTTGGTTTTTGATGTACTAAGTACTACCATTGAACATTAGATTCATAGCTTTTATCAAATTTTGAGCATTTAGATTTAAACAGTATCTAAAAAAGATTACAAAAATAACTAATTTCCACAGACTTCAATTTTTACTACTTCAAGAATAAATTTCAAAGTTGATATTTGTTGCATTAGATACATTGAATGGAAAATATATTCAAACCAAAATTCTAACAGTGAATCAAGCAAAATATATAACTTTCCTACATAAATTTTCATATTCAGTAAGTAAAAATTATAAATAATTGTAAAAGATTGTAAAAAAAAGCTACCCAATGAATAAGATTTGTTATATCATTTGTTAGATCATAATTATTAAAAACAAAATATAGATAAAAGTGTATATAAAAGGATAGTTCCACTGGGCACAAATTATAAGACAAGATTATCCTCATCTTCGTCGCCGTATTCATTACAACGTTTCGGCTTTCTTCAGGTGGTTGGAATGTCGAATTGAACCTTTTGTTTCGCTCAGTGGGATAGACTGTTCTAGTTCCACGTGCCATGTTTTATGGTTGTCAGTTATCAGTTATCTCCTGTTAATTCCCCTCTCCAAGTTCTCCACTACCTTAACCGAGTATTGAACTTACACCCTTTGTGTCCTGTCACTGAATCTAACCAATGCCTTCATCCACTGTGCCATGTGTCCTTGAAGGCAATGATGAAGATGAGTCCGAATAATGTAAATAATACCTCATCTCAGAAATATAGACAGATAATATAAGACAAGATATTTTAAAATTTGCATTGTTTATTTAAGGCAACGTCATTTTCCTTGTGGACATCTGCACAAAGATGACGACAATAGTCCTCATCTTTGTCGCCACATTTATTACAACGTTTCGGACGTTGTACGCTCCGGCCTTCTTCATGTTTAATGGATGTAAGCTATCAGTTATATCCTGTTAATTCCCCTCTGAAAGTTCTCAACTACCTTAACAGGGTATTGAACTCACACACTTTGGGTCCTGTCACTGGATCTAACTAACGCCTTTATCCACTGTGCCATGTGTCCTTGTTGTTATGTATTACATTAACTTTAATTTAATAAAAATGACGTCTTAACGTAGTATAATTATTAGAAAGACATTCTTATTGTCAATTCGATTCAGTCTGTATATCTTATAACTTTGATCCTGTACCAAAGTAGGTTTAATAAAAAGGTGTCTGTGGTGTATGCGTATGATTAGAGAGTTAATCTGGTTGACCATTACAACTTACTAATGTGTTGGTTAATTGCTGGTTGGTACTGTGCAAATATAAGAAAGCTGAGTAAAAAGAGCGCTTCGCCGTTTAGTTATGGCTAACGAGCTCTTCTAGTTTACTCTTAATGTTGTATATTGAGTTTTATTTTTTTACTTCTATCCTTATATCAAACCAAGCTAAGCTTATATAGATATATTATATAATAATAATTAATTCATCGAGTCTAGACGAATGCAGAAAGCAGACGGCCGTTTCGTCCTATTTTGGGACATATCAGTGCGCATCCCCTTTTCCGTCTACGAAACTCTTGAGTCGAGATGATGAATATACCATCAATCAGCTAAGTTACAAATTTTATAGGTTTGGTTTGATTTGTTTTGTTTTACGGCATATGAACCAGAATGGGTTATTTAATTTTTTTTTATTGCTGGTAATATTTTTCTTCATAAATTTATTGCTAGTATTTTTTACAGTTATTCGGCTGTACCATTTACTTTTTGGCGTTATTCGGTAAGATCTTCAACTTTTTGGGTTTATTCGGCAGTACCTTTTACTTTTTTGGGTTTATTCGGCAGTACCTTTTGCTTTTGGGTTTATTCGGAAGTACCTTTTACTTCCGTTGTTAAATTAGTGGATACAACTTTTGAGATCCTGGCTATTTGACGCATTATGTTTAACTGGATCTCAAAGACGCTGAAGCTATTCGTAGAATATAGAAATGAGAAGAAAACTAAATAAATATCTAACTCTAACGCCTTAAATTGTGTTCAGCGTTTAACGGCGGCTTCTTTTCCTACCGGCTCTGATTAAGGTTTCGGAGGGCTGAATTCGAATTCCAGTCGAATATATTAGATTTACTTACGCGATAATATCCTAAGGAAAGGTATCAATCCATCTCTCAACCGCAGAATAGCAGGTTCTGACTGGCAACCACACTAAGAGAAGGGAAACTCTGAATTGAAACCGCCTCCTACCTTGTAGTAACTGCCTCTTTGAGCAAAGGCTGGAAGAAGGTAACTTCAAAAACAAATCCATCTCGCATATCATTTCAAAGGGAACTATCCCCACCCCCCCTGAATTCGGGCCGCGACCGAGAAGAATAAAATCCTCAGGCTTACTACAATGATTTGAACATGCACAACTCTGGGACATAGCAGGGCGTCGTGGACCTCTCTGTGTCGGATCATTCACCCATGAGTGTATCGCCTACGAAACTTTAAACGGCCACGACGAATTTTTTTCTTAAAAAGCCAAGAAGGTGACGATGATTAGTTGTGTTAAAACGCAAAGTAGAGGAGACCCAGCAAAAGTAGGAGGATTCATATGTTGAGCTTTTCAAGTTCATTAAAAGCGAAAACAAAAATGATACGCCCAGTATAATGTCTTTCTTTTATTATAGATAGAAATGACGCAAGTTTTCTACTCAAAACTGCACGCAAATACATCATCACACTGCGATACAAAGGTAAAAAACGCACACAAAACTAACACACATGCGTTTGCATTTATATAGTTACAAATGTGGCCATATGTTGATTGTAACTCGTCTCCACGCATGCAAGGAATGTGTCTATCTTAATTACGTTGACAGATTAAATATAGCCAATAAAAGTGCAGCGGAGGGGGATTTGTCGCTGCGCATGCGCAACTAAGTACGCGGAGCTAATAGAAAAAGTGGCGAAAATGTGTTCCTTTGGAGACAGAATCAGTGTTCAATGGAAAAGGATAATGTAAATGGTTTTTAGATCAATGAAAAATCCGAAATGAGTCAACTGAAGTAAAGATCTAGAAAAAATATCTTTATAGATATAAAGAAATTGATAGATAGATAGATAGATAGATAGATAGATAGATAGATAGATAGATAGATTCAGAGAAACTGAGGGATAGACAGCAATGATAAAAGAATTCTGCGATGGTAAGGAAGAAAAGAATATAGAATCAAGCAACAAAGGAAAACGTAAGAAAGAAAGAAAGAAAGAAAGAAAGAAAGAAAGAAAGAAAGAAAGAAAGAAAGAAAAATAAAAGGAATAAAGAAAGATAGATGGAAAGGAAAAATAAAGAAAGAAAAATGAAAACAAAAACGAAAAACAGAAATTCTTGAAATAAGAAGTAGAGAAAAGGAAAAAAGAAATAAATAAAGAAAGAATAAGAAAAGAAAAAAGAATAAAAAGAAAGAAAAAATAAGTAAGAAAAAGAAAGAAGAAATGAGAATTAAGAAAAATAAAAAAAAGAAGAAAAAGTATCGAAAAAAGAAAGAATGAAGGAATTATGGAAGAAAGGGGAAGAAAAGTAAAGAAGAAAGAAATGAAAATGATGAAAAATATAAATAGAAAAGGGAAAGAAATAGAAAATAGAAAAAAAACGAAGAAAAATTAACAGAAAAAATATGAAGAGTGAAAAAAAAAGGAAAAAAAATTGTGAATAAAAAGAAAAGAAAGAAACAGAGTACAAAAAATAAATACAAAAACATAGACCAGAAGAAAAATTAAAAAAAGAATTTACAAAAATAAAAGAATATAAAGAATGAATAGAATAAAAAACTGACAAAAAGAAAAAGAAGACAAATAAGTGAGAAATGAAATATAGGATGAAGAAAAAAAAATGAAAAAAGAACGAGAGATATAAATTATAGAATGAAAAAAGACATAAAAACAAGTAATAGAGACAAAGAAATGGAAAAAGAAATAAAAATAGAAAAGAAAAATAAAAGGTAGAGAAATGAAAGTAATCGGCAAAAAAGAAGAAAAAAAAGAGAAATAGAAAAATAAAGAGTAACAATGTGAAAGAAGACAGAAAGAAAAAGAAAAAAAGAGAAAGAAGAAAAGAAGGGGGAAGGAAAATAAAAGTCGATTAAAAAAGAAAGTGGAAAAAGAGAAGGAAAATATTTAGAAAGAGCGAAAAAGTAAACAGAAAATTTGAATGAAAAAAAGAGAGAAAAAGAATTAAAAAAATGAAGTAAAGAGAGAATTAAAAGAAAGAAAGAAAAAGAGAAAGTGAAAGAAAGAAAAAAGAAAGGTAAGGAATGAGAGAGAACAAAGAAGAAAAAAATAAAAGGTAAAAGACTGCAGAATGTTAAAGAAATAATGATCAGAAAGAGAATTAAATGAAAAATTCATGAAGAAAAGTAAGAATATTCGAAGAAAAATGCAATGATGAAAAATGGAAAATAAAGAAGAAAATTAAGAAGGAAAGGAAAATTAAGATGAAGAAGTAAAAAAAGGGAATGAAGTGAAAAAAATACAACGGAATAGGAAATAGGAATAAAGAAAGAAAATGCAAGCGAGTGAGAGAGAAAGATAAGCTTGAGTGGGAAAGAGAAGTGGCAAGTAAGAATAGAATGAAAAGAGAAAGGGAGTGATACTAAGGTGTGAGAGGAAAGAGAGAGTGTAAAATGTAGTGAATAATAGAAGATTAAGAATGAGTTATAGACGAGCTGAACGGAAGCGAGAATGAGAAAGAGAGAGAGGGAGAAGAGAGAGAGAGGGACGTAAAAAGTGAGTTGGATAGGGAGCGAGAGAGAAAACGGCAAAAGAAAAACCTTCAACGATAGACATTTTGTAAAGAGGGAAAAAATAAGGTCGAAAAAACTGACAATAAGGTGTTAGGTCTCGTTTGTGTGTGTCTGTATATATATATATATATATATATATATATATATATATATATATGTGTGTGTGTGTGTGTGTGTGTGTGTGTGTGTGTGTGTGTGTGTTTGATTGCGCGTGTGTGTATACATACTTCATGAAATATTTATCTAAGTCTCGACCAAACAGTCTGTTTCTCTCTATCCTTCCTTCACTATCTATCTATCTATCTATCTATCTATCTATCTATCTATCTATCTATCCCTATTGACTTATCTATCTATATTTCTTACTCATTTCTCTCTCTCTCTCTCTCTCTCTCTCTCTCTCTATATATATATATATATATATATATATATATATATATATATGTGAAGTTATGTGTGTACATACACCGGCAAATATTTATCTCCTTCAAACAATATGTCTTTGCATCTTTCCTTCGCTATCTAGGTTTTTTACACTTCTCTCTCATTCTCTTTTATATATATATATATATATATATATATATTTATTTATATATATATATATATATGTATGTATATATATATATATGAGCGCACCAGGTTCTTTTCTCCTCTAATTTCTATATGTGTAAAAGCGTCTCTATTGAAATGAAATAGCATTACTCTGATTAAATCACGTGCCGACTAAACATCCGAAGAGTCAATGAAAAGTCACGTGTCATATGATGCTAAATATTACAAAAAAATTCCACGCCTTTTGTCAAGCATAAGAAGAGGTAGACCTATTGTCCAGACTTCAAGCACTCCACACCCGACTTACTTTTTTTTTTACTCCCATATATGAACTGTTCACGCATTTACAAAACGAAAAGAATCAACAGAAATAACGAAATCAATAAAATCACGAATTACCCGCCAAATGTAGACAGCCTACTAACACAAAGTTAGAGACTATAACAGTGTATTGTAGAACAAACTGGGGGTGGGGGGAAGAAAAAAATGATGTGAATACGTTGAAATCATCAGGATTTTATTTTTTGAAGTTTCTTTTTCAGGTAGATCACTCTATGTTCTGTTAGATATTTTTTATCAGGGAAAGAATTAACAACTATAAAAAGAAAGAAAAAAACTAAACGAAAAAAGAAACGAATTATCTCTGCTCTATTCTGATAAAAGAACCTGTAGAATGGTTTGACGTTGGAACCATTAAAGAGAGAATACCTGCTGTTATTGCTTGAAATCAGTTATTCTCGAATTGGAGGCATTTGGCCCCTCGGAGAGGAATTTCAAATGTAAAGGAAGAAATCTGTGCCAGGTGTGGAATTGGATAAAATTCGAAGTAATATAAAAGTCATGGCTGTCTGAATTTCTGGGATGAGGAGTTATCATTATTTAAACTATTTATATTCGGACTATTGTCCCCATCTTTGTTGTTCATATCACCTGATTGCTTTCAGTCTGAATTTCTGGGATGAGGAGTTATCATTATTTAAACTATTTATATTCGGACTATTGTCCCCATCTTTGTTGTTCATATCACCTGATTGATTTCAGTCTGAATTTCGGGGATGAGGAGTTATCATTATTTAAACTATTTATATTCGGACTATTGTCGCCATCTTTGTTGTTTTTATCCCCTGATAATTGTTCTCATCTTTGTTGTCGTTATCACTACGTTTTGGCTGTTGAGCTGTCCGGCCTTCATCAGCTGTATATCAATCTGGATAACCTACAGGGAATTCCGAACAGAACCGTATTCCTGCTGCTACAACATAGCTGCCCTGTGCCTTTTCTATAAATACATTCATTGTAATTGTTCTGATATATATATATATACTACCTAGTCTATGAATGTGGTTATACAGAAGGATGCCGAGGATATCATGGACCGAACATGTGAGCAAAAACGAAGTTTTAGAGAAAATCGAAACAAAAAACTTGTACTTAACACCAGGAAGAGACAGTTGAAATTTCTAGGACACACAATGAGAAAGGAAGGCTTGGAAAATCTGACACTCACGGGGAAGATTGAAGGCAAGAAGGACAGATGAAAACAACACCTACCATGGTGAGCTAGACTAAACGGATGGAGGAACACTGCTTAGGAGAGATAACAAAAAGACAAAAGAGCTACAAATGACAGCAAATTGTGGAGAGCCATGATCGACAACGCACTGAAGGAACACTGCCAAAAGAAGAATAAGATGTTTACTACTATAAATAGTAGATATAGTAGTACGACTAATGATTCTACTACAGGTCTTACTACTATTTCTATTACTAAACCTACTTCGACTAAATCTATTATAATTACGCCTGTTACTAATACTATCTCATCTCAGTTAATGTAACGGCTCGGTCAAACCTTGCTAAATCTTTGTCCAGGGAAATTCTTTTTTTTTTTTAACAAGAATAAACATTACTTTCATTTTGAATCTTTGTTTGTTTTGTTTTCGCTTTGTTTTCGTTTTTATTGTAGTAAGAAAGTTAATCTGCACCCTCTCTACTGACCGACAGCTGCCCACGTGATGGAACTTAGATTATCCTCGCTATGTTTAATCCCCATTTACTCCCCACCGTCCGATGCCACACACCAGACATCTTCGTCTCATCCTGTAGGGCTATAGACGTTTGTCTTCTTTCTTTACACACACGCACAGACATACACACATAGAAACGTGTGCACGCGCGGCACGTCATGTTTCAAAATCTCCTGACCCTCTTCTCTGGATAACCGGATAAGCCTTTAATTACACGTTCTTAATAAACATGTGTATGTTTAACTAAAGCGGCAAAGAGGGCAAGTGGCTTTACTGACGACTTTGAGTTTAGGTATTCATCGCCAGCGTACCGTTAATCACTAAAGATTCAGACCTTTATAATCAAGATAGACCATGCCACTTCGACGGAGTCAAATCATCCTCATTTCCACCGTATTCTAAATGAAAGAAGAAAGTTCAATTCAGACAACTGTAACTTTGTGGAACAGACTCCTGCTTGAACTCTTTCCTGAAGACAGCAATTTTAATCTCTTCATGACAATCTTTATCTATTTTTTTAGTTTGTTACTAGCAGCATGGCCCGGCGTTGCCGTGCTTGATTCACAAATCGTACGACTCATACAGCAATCGCTATCACTTGACTTAAAATATTTTTGCCATTCCTTGCCTTTAAAGAAGTGCCCTTTGTCGTGCTGATGTTACTACATGCCTTACTTCTTGTCTATCTCACACTGCGAATTTTTTCTAAGCTCTATTCTAAACATTAAATCTGTTACGAAAAAAGAACTAAACAAAATGGACACAAAACGATCAGCTTTAAAAAAGGACTCGTAACTGGAAAAACCGAATGAAAAAATAATGTTAACAACAAATATTTTTTCACACCCAAACCAGTTCTGCGGAATCAGAATCAACGTTGAGTTTAAGCAAGCGAATGAGCCAATTGGAGTAAAGTGCCATGCAGATTTAAGTTTTTCCCACTTGTGACGAATGCAACTATCGATTTCTTTTGCATTCAAGCATGCTAGTTAACATTCGTGGCCAATAGAATCTTCTTGCTTATTCGTGGCAGCCAGCTATTGGCTCTCACTCTGACCAGTACAAAATGGCCGCAAACTACATGAAAACTGCCGTAGAAGCATGAAAAAATCGATTATTTCCACTATCGATGGGAGTTGGGAAATTCAAAGTCGGTCTTGGCCTTCCCGCTAATTTGGAGCATGTGCATGTAAATTTTGGTGCAAATCCGTCAAAAATTGCGTCCGTGCATTCGTTACACACACACACACACACACACACACACACACACACACACACACACACACACACATCCTGCCTTTTATAGATAGAGATGAATACACCCCAACGGGTGCGTAGGATCGCCTCGTCAGTGAGGTTATGACTTAAGGTCATGACAAGTTTCTGGTCTTTTAACATCATACTTGTTCACCCAAGAGTCCCTACCAACACAATACCTATTCCGGCAGGCGACACTGAAACATTGATTCACCATGCACACAACAAGGGACATTTAAATAATTGCCACTGTTGATCTTGAAATAGCAAGCGACCAATCAGAAACGCCCATATGTCACTTACTCTTCAGCCAAAAGGAGAAAAAAGAGAAGCGAATGATCGTCTTTTCCCTCTTAGATCCAAAACATCCTTAACTTCATAATCTTACTTTTACCTACTCTTACGTTCAGATCAAACACCCCATGCATTATTATCTTAAACCTCTATCTTGAGCGACTCTCCAGTCTTTTAATGGTTGAACTTTACTATAGATATGGTAAAAGCTTGTGCCTCGGATTTAGAGTCCGTAAAATAGAATGAAGTATATTATAGAAGAATCTCAATCATTCCTGTTATCTGCAACCAAGAGGACCTCACTATCCATGGAATCTCCAGCCATGGGAACCTCAATGTACATAAAATCTCCAACAACGGTGACCTCACTACTCATGGAAGCTACAATCCCGGGCAACTCATTTTCCATGGAATCTCTAACACACGGTGACCTTACTATCCATGGAATCTGCAACCATGGGAACCTCAATGTACATAAAATCTCCAATCACGATGACCTCACTACTCATGGAAGCTACAATCACGGGGACATCATTATCCATGGAATCTCTAACACACGATGACCTCACTATCAATGGAATCTCCAACCACGGGGATCTCACTATCCATGGAATCAACTATTACCGGGACTACATCTAACCATGATGACCTCACTATCCTCGGAATCGACAAACACGAAAACCTCGCTATCCGTGGAATCAACCATAAGGTCTTCATTATCCATGGAATCTCTAGCCATGAGAACCTCACTATTGGTGGAAGCTATTGACGAATCGATTAATACTTTTTACGGATTATCAACCCTTTATAGTTTATTTAAAGCTGAAGCATATTTTGTATGGCAAGAATACTTCTTTTATTTTCTTATAAAAACAATTCTTGAGAATAATAATTATTTCTCCAGATAAACGTCCTACGATTAAACTCATAATTGGGAAAGGAGCGGGGTTCATGTCTTTAACAAGGGTAATTGGCTGTTAGTGAATGTAACGAATTCGACTAAAACTTGATCTCCGCTCCATAACACCCCCAACCGCACACCTCAAGAAGGATCTTTAACCATCACTAATTTGAGGGTGGAAGAAACATGTTAATTACATTTATATATATAAAAAAAAAATTCTATAATATTTCTTCGTAATAAGTCAAACAGATATACAAAGAACGTATATAATTTTATATTTAAAACTAAAGGTGTCGATTTGGGGCGAAAAAAATGATGGCCTTAATTGGATAGTTCGTTAGGACTTGCAATGATAATGTAATGATCACTTGTTGCTTTCATCTCAATTTTAAATTAAGTTTTGTCTTTACTGGTTACCAGCTAAAGCGAGAAAGTCATGGAATCAACTATTACCGGGACTACATCTAACCATGATGAGCTCACTATCCTCGGAATCGACAAACACGAAACCCTCGCTACCCGTGGAATCAACCATAAGGTCTTCATTATCCATGGAATCTCTAGTCACGAGGATCTCACTACTGGTGGAATGTTATTTAAACAACAGATGTGGGGTCAGGGATAAATCAAGTTTTTGTGACGTACAAAAGACTTCAATGATATCCTGTTATATTTACATAGAAGTTTGCTAATCTACGATAACAATCGTCGACTAGCAAACGCAGGTCGTAAATTCGTGATGCGGTTCTGCAGAATTTAAAGAAACTATACGAAGCTTAGAACGGCTCAAAATCAAACATAATAGACATTTTGAATAATATGTTTGAATAATGATCTGCTGCCCAAATAAACAATACACAGAAATTTATATATATATATATATATATATATATATATATATATATATATATAGTAGAGATAGAGCGTATGTAAATATAAATATATAGTAACATTGCAGTCAACATTCAGAGCCTCTGATTGTTGACTTCAATGTTCACTTTTATATTTATATATACATACGTTCTATCTCTGATATTGAGCACTTTATCCCATAAATATAGCACACCTTAAAACTATATTTCTTTCATATATATATATATATATATATATATATATATATATATATATATATATACAGTTATTCCTTGCTCAAAATCAAACATAATAGACATTTTGAATAATATGTTTGAATAATGATCTTCTGCTCAAGTACACAATATATATATATATATATATATATATATATATATATATATATATATATATATATATATATTTCAAAGATAATGAAGTTGGGTTTCATTGAGCCTATCTTTCAAAAAAACTGTCAATCCCAAACACGGTATTTCTAAAATCGTATTTTAGTATAATTGTATTAGGACTTTTGGGAGCCTTCTAGACCCTTCTGGAAATTTCTAGAACTTCTTGGAGTCTTCTAGAACTTTATGGAACCCACTGGAATATGTTTTTGTTTAATTCTAAATTTGTATGTTATGCTATAACTACAAGAATTTAATGCGTTGCAAATACAGACATACTATTTTTGTCGCGTCCGGTGAACGTTAATGATTAAGTATAACTCAAGACTTCAACGTTAAAATAAAACGGTATTTAATTACAACCACAAATAAATACTAAACAAGAACAAAGAATTAAAAGTCATCCAAAGGTAATTAACCATTTCAGTGAATAACTTGTTAGTAGCGTGGATTGGCTTAACGTCCGGTAAATCCTAAATTAAAAACCCAAATCCTCGACACACAATTATTCACACTAATTCGACTGGATAGTTCCACTCAATAATCACTGCAATCAGTAGCCTGACACCGCTATTTATGGCGGAAAACATATATTCATAAGTCCAGAGTGTCACGTTCGAACCTCAGTGTCAGTAGTTACTCATTTTGTTGCTATATGACAAAGTGCAATTACTTTTTCTCCTATACTTGATTTGTTATAATTGATTCATACGCCGAGATATCTGAGGTGTTTAGTATTTACTAATTCCACGTTCTGCATTTTTATGGTGGATCCAGGGTAGGTACCATCACTGCTTTCATTCCACATCTAGATCATAGTTTCTCTTTTGAAAAAGTTTATATTGAATCATATTTCTTTAAACACTTGATAAAGGATGTTTTCATTTTCATGATAGATTCAGGGTAGGTGCCATCACTGCTTTCATTCCAATTCTACATCATAGTTTCTCTTTTGGAAAGGTTTATTTTGAGTCACATTTCTTCGAATATTTGATAGCGTATGTTCAAGATCATTCTTATCCCAAATAATAATAAATCTAAAATATATTGTTCCTGGTATGCCACAATAGAGTGATTGAACAACTGAGTTATCTACTCTATCAAATCTATCACCTAGGCAGTGATAACTGTAAAGAATTCTTTTACTGATTGTTCACCTTGTAAGTGCGTACGCACTCTTTATTTTTATTTTCTTTCTCTCATTCACACCCACGCATACGCGCATATACAGCATTTAGAAAAAAACAAAACAAACTTGGCTCGAACTGTACCTACAGTCGTAGTGACGAAGGCTTTAGACAATCTTATTAAATATAAAGACACTTTTTTTTTTATATCTAATTCGGAACAAGTTTTGCACCTGCTCTTCTTTTACTGGGCAGGTGGCGTTCGATTGGAATTGCGTTTAATGCATCGGTCAAGTGGCGAATTGTCT
>CAHIKZ030000188.1:265000-292500 GCA_903632075.3 Acanthosepion pharaonis | reverse complement strand
GAGTGTCTATATCTTTCCAGTAATTTCCTTCTATTATGTCTGATCATGAGCCGTTTTAATGTTCGTATGTTTGCTTAAATTTCGGGGAAATAAAGACAAAAATTGTCCAACATTTGGATATATTTTTATTAAGTTGGTCCCTGATCTAAGGATCCGCTCACATCAGACACCTTCAGAGTCGTTATACAGACATTTTAGCAAAGATATTCACCATCGAAGATAATATTTTGTTATGTTAAACATAGAAGATTGCTATACGACGTTAAGGACGCGGAATAACAATTGCATATCGAAGTTCAAGATGCAGTTCTATGACGTCATACCACGCGATAGAACGAAACATTAACAATAGAATCAATGTCAAGATGCAATTTAATGTGTTGTATCTAGTTTGAAATGTAATTTTAGTGAGTGTAGGTTGCTTTGATTTCATATAGATGGCCTCCGACATCTGAAGGTTCTTTTTATTGTGTGTATGTGTGAGTATTATTGTATTATTAACTAATATCTGTCTAATATTATGTACATGGCTATATATATATATATATATATATATATATATATATATATATATATATATATATATATATAATTTATAAATTCATGAATCATTCATACAAAAAACAAATATACAGGTTAATGATTTAAATGGCGAGAATACTTCGTCGCAAACAATATAAATAAGATACATCAACCCCGAACCTGTATATATAAGAGGACAACGAAAATAGAGATGTAATCCGAAAAAATGCTATTTTCGTTGTCCTCTTATTGCTGAGAAGTAAAAACAAGAACAAAATCTACTTCCATACCTGATGATGTCTGTAGGAACAGACGAAAGCTTGTAAAAATTAAAAGACCTTATGCAACTGGAATTTATAAACGGGATCATATCATTCATATACAGGTTCGGGGTTGATGTATCTCATTTATATTGTTTGCGACGAAGTATTCTCGCCATTTAAATCATTAACCTCTATATTTGTTTTTGTATGAATGATTCATGAATTTATAAATTATATTTGCACCTTTTTAATTGATTATAATATATATATATATATATATATATAAAAGAAATATGTTGTAGTGGTTCCAACGAGAGAAAAGTATGTATATTAAAAAGAAGAGGGTGCCGCAAACGTTTTTGGTTGTAATGTGGATTTATTGAGAAAAATATTATACTTTTGTTTTACATAATTTCACGACACGTGTTTCTGGTCTGGTCTCGCAACCGTCTTCAGGTGAAAGTGGAGATTTTTACATATTATTAAAAATAATTAATTTTTCTTCATGTTCAATGTGGAATATTCTCGATATGAGACATTCTGTTTGTGTGTTGGCAATCCGAATTTTCTTTCTAGAATTGTCAATGAAGAGTTCTGCGTGAAGGGTCATAAAACAATTAAGGTTTGTCCAGCGAGTAGTTATCGGCATTTAATCTTTTAATGTTTTAGTGACCTCTATGTGCTCTTGGATCTGTTTCTATTTTTGGCGTGTTCCTGTCAGCATGCGTGTATATATGCGTGCGTATATTTCCTTACTACGAGGAATTCGTAAACTTATTTGTACTTATACACGCATACACACACATACGCACATACACACTATCCCACCACAAGTAGTCAGTACACACACACATATACACACATATTTCCCAAGCTACATGGAACCAGTACACACACATACACACACACACACGCACACACACACACACACACACACACACACACACACACACACACACACACACACGTTTCTTAAGTTGTCAACATCCGCATATACATACATAAATGTATGTATGTGTACATACACATATATATATATCTCCTCGTGTCTCCCGTATATGAGTGTGCGTCCATGTATGTGAGCGATCATTGTTTTTGGTCACCCTGTGTTCAATTTTTTTTTTTGGGGGGGGGGGTTACGATCTATTCAGTTCGGGTTTGAATTTGTCTATAAAGTTTTTTTCCTGTATTTGTAGATACGAGTAATTGTCTGTTTGATATATCGGCATGATATTAAACTTACCCTGGTTACATTTGAAAATGTGTTGTGATACAAAAAGTTTTCTGTTGTCTGTCAATTTTATATTGCTTTTGTGTAGGGAGACCCTGTTGTTCAGTTGTTGGCTTCTTGCATTTTGTGCATTTAAGTGCATAAACTACATTTTTGGAGTTGCAGTTTAAGTTTTTGTTTATTGTGAATGTTTTTTTTTTTTGGTTTTCAAAAAGTGTAGGAGTTTCCTTCTATAATGATGTCACAAACTCCACATCTTTTTTTGTTGCATTTTGTGACTCCCTGTATTTTTTGTGTTGACTAAATTTAGATGAGGTTAATATGTGTTTTAGGTTTCTAGATTGGCGTTTGCTCTTAATTATTTTGGTTGTTTTTAGTATATTATTCAGTTTATTATTCTTGCTAAGTAAATCTAGATTTTTGTGATTTCTGGGAATATTTCTGGGTTGTTTTTGTTGTACGTTGAGACATATGCTAGAGTTTGTTCGACGTTACGTTTCTTTTTATTTCTAAGTTGGTCTAGAGGAATTTTTTCATGAGTTCAATACCTGTGTATATGTGTGTGTACTGACTACTTGTGGTGGGATAGTGTGTATGTGCGTATGTGTGTGTATGCGTGTATAAGTACAAATAAGTTTACGAATTCCTCGTAGTAAGAAATATACGCACGCATATATACACGCATGCTGACAGGAACACGCCAAAATAGAAACAGATCCAAGAGCACATAGAGGTCACTAAAACATTAAAAGATTAAATGCCGATAACTACTCGCTGGACAAACCTTAATTGTTTTATGACCCTTCACGCAGAACTCTTTCATTGACAATTCTAGAAAGAAAATTCGGATTGCCAACACACAAACAGAATGTCTCATATCGAGAATATTCCACATTGAACATGAAGAAAAATTAATTATTTTTAATAATATGTAAAAATTCCACTTTCACCTGAAGACGGTTGCGAGACCAGACCAGAAACACGTGTCGTGAAATTATGTAAAACAAAGTATAATATTTTTTTTCTCAATAAATCCACATTACAACCAAAAACGTTTGCGGCACCCCCTCTTTCTTTTTATATATATATATATATATATATATATATATATATATATATATATTATAATTCAGATGATATTATAAATCATGGTGAAGGAAATTTATGCGTATGTGAGTTTTATATATATATATATATATATATATATATATATATATATATATATATATATTTATGATTACTTTCTTTTTAAAAAATATGATTCCACAGAAATTTCTATGTTTCAAAACTGAAACTAAATTTGGAAATTAAATTCTAAATATTACACTTAAAATCCAGAGTTTCGTTCCATTTTCAAGGGATGTTACGAATAATAAAGAAATTTACTTAATTTATAAACGCAGCCAATCTTAATATATTGAATTGTTACGGTTAAGGAAAATCCAATCTATTTTGATTAGGGATGGTTGGGTTTTAATTTCCCTAGACAAGTTATGTATCAAATACATGTTATTTACAAAGTCAGTTTAATATAAGTTTTTTGTGGTACAGAATTTAATAATAAAGAGGAAAAGAGAAAACTTATAAGGCATTTTTTTTAAAAAAAGCAAAGCTAAAAACAAAACAACTGGTTTCGTTCCAGGACTTATCATGTTTATTTTTCTGGGAATAGAAAATTTAGAAAATTTATAAAAGCGTGTAAATTAAATTAACGAATGGAATGGAATGGAAGGAAAAAATATGAAACTAGAGTCCAATAACATTCCGACCCAGTAAGCATTCCCTCTGTTTACAAAGGGTAGGCCCATGGGATCTGATATACAAGGACTCTAGAACCTTGAGATGAAATATGGAGTGGGACCTAGATAAAATCAAAAAACGGTCCACACTAAAATTAACCACACATTTATTACTATTTATTATATGCTCAGCAATAGCAGAGCCAGAAGTATTGGTTAGTTGCCTCTTCCTGGCAGTCGGATTCAACATCCTGGGGAGTAAGTATTGTTTTATTCTCGAATCCAAACGCTGGGACGTCCTCCCTATGTAATCGAGTCCACAACTACAATTTTATTGATAAATCACTGAATTAACATGATGTGGGGCAAGGACGTCCTTACGAATGGAAGAGAAAACAGGACGGGTAACAAATATTACCCTAACATTCGCCGAAAAATAACAGCTATTAAACAAACGTGAAATTCGTCTAGATAAACTCTCACCCTCTGTAACAATATAGGGAAGACGCTGATAAACTGGGCATTTATCAACAAAATGCGGCTTAACCCTATGAAATTTACTAATGACGTCTTGGATAACGGAGTCTAAAACATCCAAAGGATATCCGTTTTTTGAAAATGTCATTCTAACAAACTCAATTTCACCGCAGAGAAGGCCATCAGAACATAACTAAAGAGCCCTACGAATTAAGGCCTTAATCAAATTAATCTTTCGTTGTCTGGGACAAAAAGAGTCCCAACGTGTATAAAGTCCCGAGAAAGTAGCCTTCATAAATACGGAAGTCTCAAACTTGTCAATAATCCTATGATTAAGAACATCCAAAAAGGAAAATATATATATATATATATATATATATATATATATATATATATATATATAGATGGATAGATATGTGTGTGTGTGTGTGTGCGTTTTTACGGAATTCAACCAACGACATCTTTATTAGAATAATACTAATGAAAATGTCTAATCTTAGCAATGTTGAAAATTTAAGTAAAATATTCATTATAATCTAAACATTTTTACATCATTTTCTTTATAAATGTTGCCATATTGTAAAACAATATTGTGTTCTGAAGTAATATTTGAATTGATGTCAAGGTAACATCTGTAAAAATCATTTTTCTAATTTATGTCCTCAATTGTATTAACCCTGAAGTAAAAATTTAGCGATGCCGATTAAAGCGAATGCCTATAAACATGAACTATCGATTTTACTGATATAGTTTTTGTTTTATGCCATCAGTTACAAGATACGAGAACAGTAAATGAAATATAGAACAACTTTTAATTAAATCTTACTTTGTAAAAATCAACAAGTATAATTTAAATTTGCATGAGGCTCCGACAGAATGGTAAATGGGACCATTTTGAAAATTGTTCTTTTGGCGTTGCCCAGACCAAACAACTTAATGAGGAAAATGGATTTTATTTCAGCCAAATTTGCATTGGCAAGTCAGAACCAGATTTACGTGAATTATTTGAACGCAGAATGTTTTTTTTTATTTAATTGTATCGTTTTTAAAATTAGATTTTATTAAGCTTTTAATAAGAAATTGATCGTATCACAACCCATGCTTTTGAAGATATAACAAATATATATATATATATATATATATATATATATATATATATATATATATATATATATATATAAAACAAATATATATATATATATATATATATATACACATATATATATTATAATAAAAAGAAAGAACTGTAAGATATATAATCCGGTGTTCTTAATTGGTATTTTTATTTTCACTAAACAGTGCTCAATGTAAATTTACAGAGCATAAATATTATAAATTAACTGATTTAAAATATGGTTTCTTCGCTACACATGAATTACCATGTTGCAAAAACCGAAGCAAAAAACTTCAAATTTAATTATATAATTAAATTAAAAGCATTAGTTCTGTTTCATCTTCAACCGAATTTTGAACTAATGCTTTTAATTTAATTATATAATTAAATTTTAAGTTTTTGCTTCGGTTTTTGAAAACATGGTAATTTCTGTGTAGCGAGGAAACCATATTTTAAATCTGTTAATTTATAATATATATATATATATATATATATATATATTAAATAAGTTTCGCTGTTCTACCAACTCAACAGGTACGAATTATTACTTATAATTAAAAAAACGTAGGTATATGTGTATTTATTAATATATATTAATATATTATAAATACGTAGGTATATTTATATATTTATTAATATATATTGTATATATGTAGGTATATTATTTCTGTTTAACGATATTAAGCACTGTTTTCGTTACACATTAAAGCAAATTTAGTAAATATTTATTTGCTTAACTTTTTATGTACGCTAACGTGAGCATATAAGCTTGTTAATATCTAGTTATTTGATTTACCCACCTCTATACACACACACATATGTGTGTATGCATATATATATATATATATATATATATATATATATATATATATATATATATATATATATATATATATATATATATATATATATATATATATATATATATATATATAATTTGGGATCAAAATAGATGAAATATGGATTGAATCTGACAGAATGATAGGAAGAGGAACAAATTGAAAACTTTTGTAACATGTTTCGCTTTTAGTAAAAACTTCATCAGAGAATGAAATATGAAGACAAAAAATTCTGCTATTTTTAATATTATGTTTTTTTTTTAATTTCTTAATCAGACTCCACGTGTCTCATTCTCCTCAAACAGCTTTAGTGTATATAATTCACATGTATATGTCTACCATAATTCTAGTTTTATAAGCGTTTCTTATTTGTACTTATCTTTTCATGCATATATCTATATTGGATTTAGCTTAATGTGAAATATACAGGATAGTATTTAATTAAACTTAATTTTTTTACGCGATTTACAGAGCTTTCTGTTGTCTAAAAATGTGCTCTCACACAACGAACATGTGCATCTTTTGGCCTGGTGATTATGGAATCTGACCCAGATTCTGTCTTGTGCCTTTGAATAGAGGAAATGATTACTTCATAGTTTTATATGTTTTCTTATTTGAAAAATTCGTGGTATTCCAACGAGCTATTTGTATTATATCAACACTATTGCTGCATAGTCACATAGCACAATCGAGGTAGAAAAGGAGGAAACAAAAAGCAAAACAAAGCCGGCACGAAACAGGATGACTCATTACTTCTAGTGTAATAAACTCAATATTATTTATTAAAATAAAGCAAGTTTAGTCTTATACAGACATTTCTAATGTTATTACTAACAAAAGAATAGTCAAAATTACGTACGTGGTTTGTACAGGGGTCTGCAAAAGTAGGTATACAGTAAAAGTATATATATATATATATATATATATATATATATATATATATGTAAGTTATGAAGAACTTGGTAATCCCTATGGGTAATCCCAAGGAGGATGAAATCCTGAGAGCTCAATGTAAATCCAGAGCTAGTATTTAAAAGAAAAACAGACCAAGTTAAGGTTCCATTATAATAATTTATTTCAACAGAGCCCTTTTAAAGGACGCCGGATCATCAGATAGCACTTCCAAAAATGAAATGAAACGAAAAATGAAATTAAAATTGTTAGGTAGTGTAAGTTTTTGTAATTTAACAGAGAGTGTAAAAGGAGTAGTTAAAGAGACATGGTAGAGTTTAGGGAGGGATTAATTTCATATCTCTCTCAAGCATACTTTGTATTGGGGGAGGAGGAGTCACCAGGCCTTGACCTATTTAGACGGTTAACTTAACGGAAGTGATATTTTGAAATGGGAGGGGAGAAAGGAGAAAAGAAAATGGAAAAAGAAAGTAGAGGGAGAGGGAAGTAATATATAAGTATATACGTTTTATATATTTATATATATATATACTTGTAGTGTATATAAGTAAGTATATACATTTTATATATTTATATATATATATATTTGTAGTGTATATATATATATACACTAAAAGTATATATATATATATAAATATATAAAACGTATATATATATATATATATATATATTTTTTTTTTTTTTACTGTATACATAGTTTTGTGTGTATGTATGTATATATATATAAAATATAAATATAAAAGTGAACATTGCAGTCAACACTCAGAGCCTCTGAGTGTTGACTTCATTGTTCACTTTTATATTATATATATATACGCCTCTATCTCTGATATTGAGATAGAGCGATATAAATATAGCACACATTAAAGCTATATATATATATATATATATATATATATATATATATATATATATATATATATATATGTGTGTGTGTGTGTATACTGTTTATCATTAGTGCATGAATACTTTTGTATATATATGTATATATTGTTTTCCATTACTGTATAAATACTTTTTGTATATATATATATATATATATATATATATATATATATTAAAAATATAGTTTTAAAAAACTAGGAAACCATTGATTTTAATATTAAAAGTCTCTAGAGCCTTTTCAGCCAACATCTCATCAGGAGACAATCGTTGGATTAGCGAAATGAATAATAGCGATATTGAAGAGCAAAAAGAGGGGGAAACACACTAAAATAACGAACAAGTATATATGCTGCTGGTTATGTGGGGCGTACAACCTTGCATTTGGAAACTAGAATTAATCAGCACGTTCCTTCCAAAATACGACTTGGTAAGATAGATAGAATATGCTATCTTCCCCCCATGAATATGGAATCGGCTATTGCTCAACATTTAGTTGAGAATATAGCTTGTGCCAAGTTGTATAAAAAAGAGTGGTTTAGAATTATTCATACAGCCGATTCCAATAACCATTTGAAGATTTTGAATCGGTCTGTATAGGATTTAGAAAACCTTCTCTCTGCCGGCAGAAAGAATTTATAAGGTCTCTGAATCTGTTGGGGATATTTTATTTTAACTGTCCTCGCTATTTATTTACACGATAACCCTTCCCTCGTTACAAGTATATATACTTGTTCGTTATTTTAGTGTGTTTCCCCTCTTTTTGCTCTTCAATATCGCTATTATTCATTTCGCTAATCCAACGATTGTCTCCTGATGAGATGTTGGCTGAAAGGGCTCTAGAGACTTTTAATATTAAAATCAATGGTTTCCCTAGTTTTTAAAACTATTTATAAATTTTGTACTCCAAACATTTGTTTATATATATATATATATATATATATATATATATATATATATATATATATATATTATTCATTACTGTATACCTATTTTTGAACACATACATATATATATTGTTGTTCATTACTGAATATATACTTTTGTATATATATATATATATATATATATATATATATATATATATATTATTATTCATTACTGTATACCTACTTTTACACACACACACATATATATATATATATATATTGTTGTTCATTACTGAATGCACACTATATATATATATATATATATATATATATATATATATGACATTTTCACTGAGCATTTTTAAGGAAAAATAACATAAAAAAGATCACACCTAAGATCACACACATTTTACATAAATAAAAGACCTTCATAGGATCTGGGCTGTACTTGCGAGAACAATTTTTTGTATTTCTTTAAGGCATGGGATACGAGGAATCACTTCACTGTGTCTTTTGGAATATTTTCCAATCAATCTGAGGGCTCCAACTACAACTGAAATTCTTGAAATTCTTTTTGAGATTTCGATTTCAAGGTCCTTTTATTTTGGTAGTATGAATCCACTTCCTCTCTCTCCTCAGCTATGAATTAATTAGTAAGACTTTTTCCCTTAAATCATTGTTATCTAAAAAAGTTTCTTAAAATCTAAAATCATTTTCTGGCTTTAAATAATCTGCAAATGGTTGATAAGCCGTAAAAAACGAATCACTCAATCAATGACTCTCGTGGAAAAACATAATATCTAGTGCATGCGTACGTATCACGCTAATGAAACAAGTCCGTTTATTAGTCGATAACAACTGATGCTATGTAAAATAGGTTATCGATGCTTTTCTGTTTGTCTAACTTTCTCTGTATCACATTTATCCCATTGTAACATTGTCTCTCTGAACGATTAACATGGGAGGTTAATCACTTCTCTATTACTAACTTAATGAGTTAATGCTTCGTCATTTTAAACTTACAAATGTCTAAGTTACCTGCTGTAGAGAATTACATTCAGACATGCATGAAACGCGTAACTCATTGTAGAGTTCTTGGAATACTATATATACCTAACCCCATTAATAATGTGTGCGTTTCGGGAAAGATAAACTGACGAACTCCGTCCCTCTTCTGACTGGTTTTGAATTTAATATCGCTTAATCTAGCAAGACTAAAGAGCTCAGTATACCCTTTTATTTCACCCAGATCTAGACGGAGAAGAACTGTATTCACGATTTTCTCAAGAGAATCAGTTCTCTAGTAAAGCTAAAGAGCTCCATTGCACTTCCTATTTCATCCAAAGAAGTAGGAGAAATGCTGTATTTATGCCTTTCTCAAGAGAATTACTACCAAAGCTTTGTGTTTAAGTTTTGGAAGCTATCTTACGTTATTCTAATGGGGCTTTGGATTTACGTTTCACATTTTCCGTCGTCTGTTTAAAACTTCACGTATTTTTAAATATCTATACTTGAAATAAAATTAAGGCAATAGTGTGTTGAGGCTGGGGAAATTACTTAACAGGTAACAAATTGTTTTCTTAGCATTTAAGGGGGGAACAGACAGAGAAGAGAGAGAGAGAGGGGGAGAGAGAGAGAGAGAGGAGAAAGAATTTGAAAAAATAAATAATGACGAGTGAGGCCACTATCTCAAAAATCACAACCACGCGGGTTGTTCGTAACTTCCAGAAAAAATGCGCCAAATGAAGGTCTTCACAAAACATTGAATCTTTCACGATCGCAAAGGGAATCTCGGCAAAAACAAACGCTGACTGCTGGTTTTCCGTTGCTTTTATTGGGACGAAACCGTTGACAAAGATCTGGACAAATTAGAGAGAGGCTCATATCTGGATATGCCAAGCTGTTTTGTAGACATGTCAACACCCGACTCGTGGCCACTTTTGCCTATGTTTTTTTTTTAAGCATTTCACCTCAAGCAAGGCTGAAGTGCCCCTAGCATGCAAGGGGTTACACACACACACACAGCGAGAGAGAGAGAGAGAGAGAGAGAGAGAGAGAGAGAGAGAGAGTAAAGATGTGTGTTTGAGAAATGGATATAGAGAAGGACGGGTATTCGGGTCAAGGCATCAGAAGATGTCGATTGACATTACATATGAATATTTGAAGATTATAGCTATCAGGGAAACAAGTAGGAGGAAGGGAGTTCCACTCTCCGGAAGTGCAAGAGAAGAAGCTGTTGAAGTAGAAGAGGCCTTTATATTTAACTGTTTCGACAGTGAAAGGGTGGGACCGAGATACCAACCCAATAGCACGCTTAAATTCATGCAGTTGGGGTACCAGTGAAAGTAGCTCGTCAGAGCAGTTGACATGAAAATATTTATAGAAAAACAGAGGGAAGCCACAGCACACCTGTGAGAAAATGACTGTAGACGGGCTGCTAGATTAGAAGCCATCACATTGCTTATCCGTCTCTAGATAATGACGAGGACCTCTAGATGAAGAACGGGGGCAACAGACCGTATATGGCAGCAGTATTCAATGCAAGGACGAACGATAGATTTGTAGACTTGAAGGATGAACTCAGGCAAGAAAAACCTTCTGTCGCGATACTTAGAACCAATTTTCCTTGCGGTAGATGAGGCCATTGATTCAATGTCGTTGTTACACCTCAGGTCAGTAGAGAGCGTAAGACCAAACAGGCGCAGACTGACGCTCTCGTGGGGTTGGGCATCAGCCATTCTGATAGGAGGCAGGGAGAATTCTGATAGGCGTTCGGACACATGAGCAAGACGTATCTTGGACTGATATTTTCGCTGATGACCATGCATTGTCTTCTTGCAACGACCGAAACATTGTGAGTATAATAAACAATATATTTTCTACTCCTAAGTGCGTATAAGAGAGAGAGAGAGAGAGAGAGAGAGAGAGAGAGAGAGAGAGAGAGAGAGAGAGAGAGAGAGAGAGAGAGAGAGTTTATATTCTATGCTCTCTTTCAACGTCAAGATCTAAGGAAACATGGCCCGCGTGTAATGTTCCTTCTTATACAATGCGTGTTTCCGCAGAACATGTCTCTTAGAAACTAGCGATGACAGGTTAATTCTGTTGGGTGTCAAAGCCTACTTAGTCTTTCATACATCAATAGAAGACGCTGGAGAATACAAACATTTGCTGAGAGTAAAGAAATCAGCAGCAGCCCAGCTGCTTGATGGGATAGCAAAAAGCTGACGGTCGACTACTTTCAGATTTTCTACTGATGGAAATGGCTTCTACACACGGTTAGCGTCCATTGTTTTTCTTCGGCGACAAAGAATTCCTCGAGAGAAATAAACGCAGGGACTTGCGGTCAATAATTTCAAGAATATTGGTACAATTTCTGATTTTCCAGAATAAATATCTTTGATAGCACAAAATACAAAAGAACACACGATAGTACACGCACAGATAGACATGAAAGGAATGATACATGCAAGCATGCACGCATGCACGCACACATACACATACTACATTATATATATATATATATATATATATATATATATATATATATATATATATATATATATAAGCATGAATCAGACTGTCGCTACTGGGTGTTCACGTCAGTGTCCACAGTTTTATATATGTCCACTTATATATATATATATATATATACACACACACACACACACACACACACACACACACACACATATATATATATATATATATATATATATATATATAAGCAAATATATGGATATAGATCCGACAGTATGAAGAAAAATATACGGAAAAAACAACAAAAATCCTAATATGCAATTATGCTGTTTTAATATTAATATAAAGTCAACGTCGGACGTTTCGGTCTAATAGACCATCATCTTTTCATGTTGAATTAAATATAGTCTGATGTTTAATTATGTTTTATGAATATGTTCTGAAGATGGTCACTAGGCCGAAACGTCCAACGTTGACATTATATTAACATTAAAACAGCATAATTGCATATTACGGATTACTGGTAGAATCTCCGGCTGACGCCAATTCAGTCGGGTTTTGATCCTAGCTAGAGGCAACCGGATGTCTAGCCACACTGATGAGCTGTGATACAGCGCAACAGTCTGTCTGTGGATGGCAGTATATATATATATATATATATATATATATATATATATATATATATATATATATATATATGTGTGTGTGTGTGTGTGTCTGTGTGTGTATGTGTATTATAAATAAATTCACGACCCAAAAAATATGAAATTCCAAAAAGAGTACACAATGGAAAAAAGTATATATTTTCGATTTTCTGTTTTATTAACGCACGTATTGGACGAATAAATAGCTTTATCTTCCCAGACCAAAACAAACTATTAAATAAGCAACCTAAGCAAATCATCCGAGCCAAAATTGTTTATTACGTTTATAAAAGATAGAAAACCGAAAAGAATAAATAAATATATCAAATAAAAAATGAAAATAAAAAGAAATAAAAGAAATTAACCAAAATAAATAAATAAAGAAAGAAGCCACTCCCGCCAAAATAACCACCAGAACAGATTACCCACAATGCACCACTGACCCATTTATATAAATAGCCGAGGAAAAATCCAAAACTCGTGGCCTGGTGATTGAGTATAGCATGAAACAGCCTGTCGCTTCTGAGTGTTGACTTCAATGTTCACTTTTATATTTATATTTACATACGGTCTATCTCTGATATTGAGCACTTTATCCCATAAATATAGCACACCTTAAAACTATATTTCTTCATATATATGTATGTGTGTGTGTGTGTGTGTGTGTGTGAGATATAGAATATTTTAGCATGAATATTGTTTCTAAATCATGAAGAAAAGAAACTATTTGGAAGAAATTCAAGGTAAAAAACATAATAGAAAGAGACGAGAAAGAAAAAGCAAGGGAATTGTCGAAAGGTTTTAAAGATGTGAACAAAACGTAATTCTTGCAAAGTAATTACTGACAAGTTTTCAAAAAGGCCTAAAAAATACAGATATAAAACTTGGGAATGTAAAAATATATTTCGCAATTACTCAAAAGAGAGATAGAAATAAGGAAGTGAAAGAAAATAGAAGGACATGTTCTCATCTAGACAAGAATCGTTCAAGTGGTTCTTCTTGACAACCCAGGATGTGATCGACCCTTCACTGACTAATGGCGTGGTTTTCAGACAATGATATGGCTGCAGTGAAGCTGAAAGTGAAAATGACTAAAAGGGTCACGCATCAAATGGTTATCTATTCTAGAAACGGAATAGAAAAAATGGTAAGACGATATCATTACTTACACGTTGGCAATTTTTCTTCTTGCACTTTACTTTAAATTCTCCTATTTATGTTTTCTTATGACTGACCTTACCTCTCTGGTTGGTACCCGGAATGATACAACAGAAATCAAAATAATAATAATAATAATAATAATGAATGTCTTGATGCTACATGGCTCTCATGGCTCGTATCTGATTGAAAGTGTTAACATATACATATTTTCTCTTACTTCAGATTTGTTTGGTACTTGCCTGACCATGACCAGTCGACCATGTATTTGTCTTCTGTTCATGAGCATAAGTACGAAGGAGGAGACTTAGGGAGAGAGGGGGAGGTTTCTCTTCCTCTTCCTCTCTTGTCGGACTCTCTGTCCCCGGGCGGAGAGGAACCCAGACAAGGCTATGCCGAAGAGCAGAGTCTCGTTTGGGAAGGTAGACAAACACGACCACTTGTATACGGGGTCTATGGGCAAATTTTGCCCGAGCCTACGTGCTCAGAACGCCCCCCCCCCACACACACTAAAAACTGTGTTTGTGCCATAACTTGCCTTGTGGGGAGATTGGTAAACAGAGCAGAGTATTTAAGGAACATCATGCCTAGATGTTACCAGAGTCTATTTTTAAGTCTGAACGATGAAACAGGAAAGGCGACATTGGGGTCACATAAAGATACGCTGGAGCACTCTTAGTCGGCGATTTTTCTACTTGGTTACTTGAACCGAGGTAATTCATTACTGGACCCTATCTGCATGGCTACGCGTCACTTTTATCAAAACCTGTCACTGTTTTGCGCGCATTTGTCTATGATGTATGCGCGTGTTATACATTTAACAGTCAGGGTGTCATGATGGGTACATTGGTCTTCATATATTTGTACCCCACAATGAACTACAAGGAAATTGAAAAGATTTAAAAAGTAGAAGGATCTGGTTAGATGCTCTGGAATCTGACTGCTGAAGTAATTCTTGTAGTAATAGATACGCTTGGCACACAAACGTGAAAGGCCGAACTGTCAGATTACACTGCGTCCCGACTGCTATATTTAACAGTCCCCCCCCCTACGAGGAATGTATGTGGCACAAGACCGAGTTTAACGTGGCTTTCTCTGAGTCCGTAGGCTCGGCCAACAATACTCCCTTAGAACCTGCATAAGCGGGTTCGGGATCTGTCTATCCCCCTGGACGAAACTTTGCCCTTCGGCAAAGCTTCGTCCGGGTTCGTCTCTGCCAAAGCAGAGAGTTCGACAGAAATCGCACACAGAGACGGCGTGTCGATTGTTATATTTAACGGCCCCTCCCACGTGGGTCGTATGTGGCACAAGGCGGGTTTATTGTGGTTTCCCGCCCCCTTAGGCTCGGCCAAAAATATTCCCTTTGAACCCGTATAAACGGGTTCAGGGACTGTCTACCTCCTCGAACGAAACTTTGCTATTCAGCAAAGCCTCGTCCGGGTTCCTCTTCGCTCAAGGCAGATAGTTCGATAGATGAACAGTCACTGTTCCCAATGGTTATTTTCAAAGGGTAGCTTAGATGCGGCACAAGGCCTAAAGTATGGAGTACCTAGTGAGGATCGATCTCACTTTTCAGTCGTAACTGATCTAGCGAGACAAGCTTGCTAACCATTACGCCACGCCGAGGTACCCACGGCGTGTCGACTTTCTCACAGGAAGTCTCGCAGGTTAGTATTTATGAAGGAGGAAGAGTTCATTTTAATGTAGATAAGTCACCATAACAGTTTGGAGGAATCTTATTGACACTATGCCTCAAGAACAGAATTTTCCTTGAATGCGTCAACGTATGACACAAACATAATAATTCTTATAATTTTCGCTAATGAGACCCGGGTTCAAATCTCACCATATTTTATTCTTTCAATTCGTATATTGATGTTATCTGTCAGGAAATGTAACTACAGCGTACGTCACTGTTAAAAAGTGTCTAAAAACCACACCAAAGGTTGACCTAATCCTTGGAAGTAAACTTTTGTAGACGATAGTCGAGCTAGCACGAAGTCACAAGTCATCGTGACCGAGTCTGCGCGTATTGGAATTGTTCAGATTGTTGATCATGCCGTATAATGCGCTCCTTCTCAAAAACTGTAACTAATGTTCACTCAGCGTAGTTGCAGTATAAACCACAGGTAGGCTCTGTGGGTGTTGAACAGACACAAATGTGCCTGAGCAGGCATCTGCAAGAGGGATTGGCTAGCGGCCCTAACAGATAGGCGTTATGAAGAACGAGTAGCTAACTATCATAGTCAATTTTTAAATAGTTTTTCAAAAGTGAAAACAGTTCGATTTTAATTGCTTTCCCCCAAACCTAATTTTATTTTTTTCGAAATACACGTTTTTTTTTTTGTTGTCGCCTTTCCATCAGTCACATGAAGAAACAAGTAATTAACGATAACGACGGAATTAATGGCGATTTGGATATTGATGTTGAGACCCGGTAAGTATCGATTTCATATCCGGCCGGAAGTTTGTGTACGGTCTGTTGTTTCCTGTCCTGGTGTCCGCTGTATATTCGACACGCAGTCAGGGGTAAAGAACTATGCACTTTCTCCCCGAAAAATAAAAATGAAAAATATATTTAAAATATGCCAAAAAAAAAAAAAAATGAAATAAACAAAGTTTCCTTAAAGCGATCGATAATTGAAACCTATCCCGCCATTAAGGCCAAGGACTATTTCTCTTCGCGTAAAAACAACAGCCGTAAAACGATTGCATGACCGATTTCAGCAGTAATAGCTGTAACATTGCACCGTTTCTTGTCCCGGGGACATGCTTGTGTACAGTGGTTATTTGAAAAAGGTAGTTTTCCGTTAATAGCTTTCTTTCATAGCCGGTCACAGCTTAGTATTTCCAATGGGTGTTACCCCCCACACACATACCCACCCGACCTCATAATCTATTGCTATTATTACCGAGCATCTAATTTTCTTCTAGAATGTCTTTTTCCATAACAAATCGAACTTTGGCTGCAAACTAAATAACTAAATATATCACATGATACGTGTTTTATAAAGGGTTTATATTTCAGTGTATGCTGAAAAACAGAGAAATTTAGGAAAAACCCAAAATAAATTATTGGATAGATGTAGATATTCAACCTTCCTGACATTAATTAAATCAGTCTTAATGTATGGATCCGAAACTTGGAAATTATTTGCTCGTCTTGAAAAACGACTGGATGGAACATATACTTTGAAAAATCAAGCTGTTTAATACTTCTATTATTTGATTATTTTACTCGCGACAGATCACATCCAAAATGGACTATTGTTATCCTATGTTCGCTCTTTCCAGCCTCGACAGAACGCAAAAGCGTTTGCGTGAACTTGGGATGATGAATTATATTCAAGCCTACAACCACTTTCCCCACATGCGAAACGTCGCTCGCCACTCGCCACTTTATCTCTATACGAGTGAAAGATGCTCGGGCGAACTACATTGTTTCCACTAATCCAGACAATCACAGCTGGGACTCGTCAACTCATCCTCATTTTCTTCAAATTCCAGGGCGGGAGCTCAACTCAAACAGCTTCTTACCAGAATTTCTGCATTGTGGAACAGCTTGTTGAGAGGATCAGTCAGTTATATGCCATGCTTGATACACGCTTAGATGATCATGTATCTTTCAATAGATGACTGACAGTAGGTTTCCATTTCTTTCTGCAATCCAAGGTTATAGAACTCAGTCTGTCCTGCTAGTTACCCATAACTGGGGCGAGAAGAAGATTCATACCTTTCCCGTAAATGAATGTAATGGATTTGACTGGAATTCGAACGCGTCTCTCCAATTCCTCAATCCGAGCCAAAAACCATTCCTCCACCGTGCCTCCCTTGAGAGAATACTTACTTGATTACTACAAACTGCTATCTCACATATTTTCTTAAGATGCACCTATTGCTTCCTTCTTGTACGTCCTTCTAACACCCTCAATTAGTAACTGTCTAGCTTGGGTGATTCTTGGGCCTTGTATAGGGTGAACAATAGTAAAACAAAAAGTTGAAGTCATTCAAATAATACATCCGTCAAAAGAGTTCAGGACTTCAAATATCTTGGATCTCACATAATAGATTCCCAAAAAGACTTCAACATGCACAAAGCTCTTGCATGGGATGCATTTAACAAACTTCACACGATGTGACGCTCGAACCTTTCATCCTCCTTAAAAGTTCAAACCTTTCGAACATTGATTGAACCACTCCTACTGTATGGATCAGAAACTTCGACATTATCTATTCATCTTGAAAGACGACTGGATGGAACATATACAAATCTACTTAGAAAAATTCAAAACATCAGTTGGAGATCCCATGCAAACCTTAACACAATTTAAGGAGAATTGAGACCAAATCTCTCTTAGGCTCAAATAAAAACGATTACAGTTTGCCGGCCACTGCCACCAAGCGGACAGGGAAATCGTCAGATTTTTACTTTTATGACATCCTTCTGGAAGTGTCTTCACACGAAAATTGACATTCGTAAGCACCATATCTCGGGGCTCATGGTTTGACTTTGGGAATGTGCGGACAGCAATGCAGGACCAAACAGTTTAGAAAGGGACTGTCAATGAAGTTTCGACCAACTACAGAAATATGATGATGAGGATGATTAGGGATTAATGATAATTTGCCTACGTAGGGTAACAGGACCTTAGTCCCTTTCAAAACCTTTTAAAACGTCTAAAAAATATTACAATTTTTTTTACATTTTTTGCGAACAGTTTACAAAATATTTTTCGGGATCACCATCAGCTGCACATACAAATTATTTTTTTATCTTACCCACGGCGCCTTAGCAGCTATTTTAGCTTAGGAAAAAGGTGTAAGTCGCAAAGGTGTAAGGTGCTCACAGACCTGGGCGATACGTGTTTCTTATATCCTCCATAAAAAAAACAAAAACTTTATGAATCTAATTGCTCGATCTTTGTGAATGCTAGGGCTGTACAGCTTTCCATAACATTAGTGATGATGACGTTTAAGCATTTTCGGGACCACGTGGGTATACCGGGAGCGAAAGAGATCGATCAGCAATTTGAATAAAACAGTTGTTGAGTTTATTCCGTCTCCTGTCATTTTTTGTTGGTTCAGTTTTTCAGCAGCCAGTCTCGTGTAACTTATCTCCCCACCCTAAGCCAAGTGGAACCCACGGTACACAAGATTACTAAATGGCTTCTCATTGCCAACTGGTTAACCCATGAGAAAGTGCCTGCTCATGTATGTACATTAAGATCACCTCTGATTAGTAGGCAAGTTGCGTCTAGTCGACGCAAGTTGTTTTCGGTCTATACAAAATAATATGTTCCGGACATATCTTTCTATTCTAAGCAACAAGAGGAACTGATACACCCGAGTAGCAACGACTGAAACGTGACAAAAGTTAAATGAATATAGTGTTAAGGACAATATTGTTATTCTTTGAAGAGTTTGACATGTTTTATGGGGGATTCAGGGATCATTTGCTCCGATTATTTCTTTCCAATAAGAACATTTTGATTTATCGTGGAAATGTTGTTCGAAAGCGCCTAATAAGATTGTAATTTTTCTTAACTAGTTCCAAGACTGCTTGGTAGGGTATATATGAATATGTTTCATAGGGATCACAAACGAGGCAAAGAAGTAAAGATAATATTTTAGTTAGAAAAATCTTTAATGGAGGAATTATCGCAAGAAAATAGAGGAAACTGTGAGGAATCGTGATCGTTCAAGTGACATGGGACATAGATAGATAGATAGATAGATAGATAGATAGATAGATAGATAGATAGATAGATAGATGAAGGGAATTACGTAGATAGATAGATAGATAGAATTAGATAGATAGATAGATAGATAGATAGATAGATAGATAGATGAGCAGAATTAGATGCACAGAGATAGATAGATAGATAGATAGATAGATAGATAGATAGATAGATGAGCAGAATTGCATAGATGCACAGAATTATATAGATAGATAGATAGATAGATAGACAGACAGACATATGAGCAGAATTAGATGCACAGAATTAGATAGATAGATGCACAGAATTAGATAGATAGATAGATAGATAGATAGATAGATAGATAGATAGATAGATAGATAGATAGACGGAGTGTAAGAACAAGTTAGTTTTTGATATTCTTTAGATTAAACAATTTTACATTTATTATTTTATTACTAGTTTCTCTCAATTTTATTATTATTGTGATTTATCATGACACTCTGGGTGGGGGTCGGTTATGTTCTTCATTATTATTATTATTATTATTATTATTATTATTATTATTATTATTATCATCATTGCCTGGGAGAGAAGCACCTCAAAAATAATGCTGTGACATAAATTTACGAAGCGCATTATACCCATCATGACAGAGAATCTGATAAGGGTATACCAATCACATCCATCACAGCCAAATGTTTGTAATATTTTCTCAAGTTTTTTGATAAAACCAGGTGGACCCCAGTTAGAAATAGCATCAATTTGTTTCTTAGTGAGAATGTTGTCAAGCATCATCTTCCAAACTTAAAAAAACAAAACAAAAAAAATTTTCAAGGCCCGGTAATGATATCTCTCACCTACAACACTCTATCAGTTACCTATACATACTGTTTGTCAACATCTTGGGGACATTAACAACTTTTTATGGCCAGCCAATCTGTGCTATTGCAGAGAATATTCGCTTTTGGCTATTTTTATTCACCGAGACAAAGCATTTATATACTAGCTCTCTTAACTCCTATAAACGTCTCTGTGGAGTATGGAGATGAAAAAAGATGGAGTTTTTAGCCCTATAATCAACAGGCTTTGAAAATAGACTGGGTTCTTCTGACTTGGTTGACTAGCAATTAACCAAGGCTGACTAGCCCAATCTGCATTACTATTTAACCCTTAGGGGAGAAGTTGTAGATTCATACCTTTCCCAAGGTAGGGAATATAATTGGAAATCGAAATCGGGTCGTCGACCTTTTGTACCGAGTAGCAAACCATTACACCACCTGCACATATATTTACATACTAATACCACCAAACAAGTAAAGTCAGAATCTTTGAGAACCATATCTGGATTATTATTATTATTATTATTATTATTATTATTATTATTATTATTTCCTTTGATTTCTGGTGCGTACTCATTTCTTTCCTGGTCTCGACCAGAGACCTAAGGTTAGAAATGGCATCATGACATCTGAGTAGTTAACCCCCCACCAAAAAAAAAACAGATATTTTACATAGATAAAGCCCTTCGTAAGGTGTGGGTTGTACTCGTGAGAAAATATTTTTGTATTTCTTTAAGGCATGGGCTTCCAGGAATCCCTTCAATGAATCTATTGGATTTTTTTCCAATCAATCCGAGGGCTCCAACTACAACGGGGATTGTTGATGTTCCCATGTGACACATTTTTGAGATTTCGATTTCATGGTCCTTGTATTTTGATAGCTTCTTGAAGATTTTCAAAGGTATATTGCAGTCTGCAGGGACTACCATGTCAATAAAGAGGCACTTTTGTTTGTCTGCGGTCTCTAATAAAAATGTCTGGGCGATTAGCTTTGATTGTTCTGTCAGTGTATATTGTGCAGTCCCATAAAATTGTTACAGGCCCTATCTCCGTAACCGGGTCTGGGTGGTGTTCATACCAATTATTATTATTATTATTATTATTATTATTATTATTATTATTATTATTACACAGTTAAGAGAATAGCGCGATTTAAGACAAAATAAAGAGAATAAAAAACAAAGTATTTGACAATCTTAAACAATATTTCAACAGAATGTATGTCTTCAAGTTCTATTTAAACAATTTTCTCAAGTATAAAAATACATAAAACTACAAAAAGTCATAAGTCTTTGTACAAACAAATGTACTGTCAAAATCAATGAAACGCCGCTCGCTGTTTGTACAAAGACTTACAATTTTTTGTAGATTTATGTATTTTTATACTTGAAAAAATCGTTTAAATATAATTTGAAGAAGACAGACCTTCTTTTGAAATATTGTTTAACTTTCTCAAATACTGTGTTCTTTCCAAAATCGCGCTCTTCTCTTAACTGTTGAAAAATAATGGAAGAGTTACGTTAATCATTATTATTATTATTATTATTATTATTATTATTATTAAATTCTTCTTCTTCTTCTTCCTCTTCTTCTTCTTCTTCTTTTTCTACTCATTATTATTATTATTATTATCATTATTAAATTCTTCTTCTTCTTCATCTTCTTTTTCTTCTTCTTCTTCTTCTTCTTCTTCTTATTATTATTATTATTATTATTATTGTTTCCTTTATTTCTGTTGTATCCACATTTCATTCCGGGTACCAACAAGAGACCTAATATCAGAAATGGCTTCATGACATTGTTACTGGTCATTTTTGTAATAAAAATAATGGTAATAATAATAATGATTAATATTATTGACAGTTAAGAGCAGAGTGCGATATAAACAAAACAAAAAAAACTTCTTCAAATATTGTTTAACATTGTCAAACTCTGTTCTTTTCTTTATCTTTTCTTAAATCGTACTCTTCTCTTAACTGTTGAAAATCCGAGGGCTCCAACTACATCAAGAATTGTTGATGTTCTCATGGCCCAGTCGACTACAGGGGCAAACCGGAGAAAGAGAATCCATTGCTATATTAAATGGCAGAGCCATAATATTTCTTAATAAATTCTTGGTAAACGCTGGCCGAACGAAACTCGTAACTCGCAATCATCAGGCGGACTTTAACCGTTAGTTGGGAAAATGGCCAGTTTATACCTTGATGATTTTCAGCTTGCCTTTTTCGTCTTGAACTTGAAACGGTGTTTATTACACCTGTCACCTGCGCATTCGAAAAATCTCCGCAAAAAATGGTGACATACGTCACTGGCTTTTCATTTTGAACTGGACAAGTTTGGCTGAATTAACGCTTATACAAACCACTCTCCTATAAATAGCTAACATGTCATGGTAGTAACAGCATAAGTCTGTTAAATTTGTTGCGTTTTCCAAATATGTAATGTCTAGTGTAATAGTACTGACCATAGGTATAGTTTAAAAAATAAAAAGAAAAATATGGATAGGGAAAAGTCGGAAGAACGTAGTTGAAAAATGCTATGCAAAGAAAAAATATAAAGAAATATGTTACATGCCTTCTCTCCTACCCTGAAATAGAAAAGCTAGCGAATATCATAGGAGTCTTCCTTTATTCAATAATCCATCATGCAAGTTGCAAGTTATTTTTTTACGCATCTTCTCTTCTAGGCGTCGATCGACAAACTCCTCTCTGTACAGAGTAGGTATCACTCTGATTGACTGTCGAGAGTCACATGACTAGTCAAGCGCGACGCGTAATCATTAAGGAAGCGGGCGGAAAGTTAACGTTCTTAGTCATCTTAGGTTGTGGCCATAAAATAATTTATTTCCTTCGTTTCTTAACTTTTGATTTTTTTTTCTCTTTCTTTTTCCTTGTTCCACTGGGCTCGATAGATTTTACAAGTATAACCATTCCGTGACGTGTCCAGGAATGAGAACAACAGTTATCAAGCTGACAAAATGATTGACAACAAGTCAATGCACTTCATCAAAAAATAAAAATAAAAACACGGTCCACGTAAAATGGAGTTATAATTAAAACGACTGACCCCCAACCTTTGTTTGTTGATTTTGCTACCTTGTGTAAACTAATCAAGATAGCAAGTATGCTATTAATGGTTTACTGAAACTAACCCCACAGCATTAAGCGGGCCATTGTTAGCATTTTTAAAGTGCATTTCGTACATAATGAATGTTAAACTAATAAATAATTAATTTCGGATTGTACCAACAAAGTGAAAGATTATATCTATCTATCTATCTATCTATCTATCTATCTATCTATCTATCTATCTATCTATCTATCTATCTATCTATCTATCCGTTTCTTTCTTTCTATATACAAACCACTCTCCTATAAATAGCTAACATGTCATTAAATTGTATATCTATCTATCTATCTATCTATCTATCTATCTATCTATCTATCTATCTAGAAGTAATGCACAAGCCAACGTAAAAATTCAACTTCCTCTCTGCCGGGAGCCTATAGCTTAGGTGAAAAAACTCCGACTAATGTCAAATTAGTCGGGTTTCGATTCTGGCTTGAGGCGATCGGATGTCTAGCCACACTGATGAACCGTAATGCAGCGAAACGGTCAGTCTGCGGATGACAATATATATGCTCCTGAAAAATTTATTTCTGTGGAGCTCTCTGGGGAGGAAGTGTGGGTTTGTAAACAGTGACTATTACGGCTAATAATGCAAGACTCTTCGTTAAATCGAATGGAGTTCTCTCAGTCACTGCGTGTCTATCTAAAAATAAATACGTTTAAATGCACCTTCATCTCTGCCGGGCGCCAACGGCTTAGTGGTAGAATCACCAACTGATGCCAATTCAGTCGGGTTTCGATCCTAGCTAGAGACAACCGGACATCTAACCACACTGATGAGCTGTGATACAGCGAATACACACACACACACACACACACACACACATATATATATATATATATATATATATATAGCAACATGACCCAGCGTTGCCCGTGCTTGATTCAAAAATCGTACGACTCATACAGCAATCGCTATCACTTGACTTAAAATATTTTGCCCTTCCTTGCCATTAAAGGAGTGCCCTTGCCGTGCTAATGTTGCTACATGCCTTACTTCTTGCCTATCTCACACTGCAAATATTTTCTAAGCTCTATACTAAACATTAAATCTGTTACGAAAAAAGAACTAAACAAAATGAACACAAAACGATCAGCTTTAAAAAGAACTCGTAACTGGAAAACCGAATGAAAAAAAGAGTGTTAACAACAAATACTTTTTCACACCCAACACAGTTCTGCGGAATCAGAATCAACGTTGAGTTTAAGCAAGCGAATGAGCCAATTGGAGTAAAGTGCCATGCAGATTTAAATTTTTCCAACTTGTGACGAATGCAGCTATCGATTTTTTTTTTTGCATGCTAGCATGGTAGTTAACATTCGTGTCAGTCATCTGTTGGCTCTCACGCTGGCCAATAGAATCTTCTTGCCTATTCGTGGTAGCCAGTTATTGGCTCTCACTCTGGCCAGTAGAAAATGGCCGCAAACTACATGATAACTGCAGTAGAAGCATGAAAAATCGATTATTTCCACTATCGATGTGAGTTGGGAAATGCAATGTCGGTCTTGGCCTTTCCGCTAACTTGGAGCATGTGCATGTAAATTTGGGTGCAAATCCGTCGAAAATTGCGGCCATGCATTCGTCACACACACACACACACACACACACACACACACACACACACACACACACACACACACACATCCTACCTTTTATAGATAGAGATAGTTATGTGTGGATATAAATAATATAATTAGATATTAGAAACTGTATATATGTGCGTTAGCGTGCATACATATAGCAATAACGAATACATATTTGCTTAATTTAATATAAGGTGTAAACAAAACATTTCTCAATGTGGCTAGACAGAGCTTAGAAGTATTTATTAATAAATATACATATATCCACATTCGTAGTGCAACTTAAAATTTCGTGGTTTTACCAACTCATGAGGCACGCAGGTATATGTATATTTACTAAAATATATATGTGTGTGTATGCCTGCGTGTGTGTATATATATATATATATATATATATATATATATGGGAGAATGTGGTATATGACTATCTGTATATCAGAACCAAATGAACGACAAAGTGGTAAAAAATCGTTTATAATTATGGCCTGATAGGAAACGCTGAAATTCTAAAATTGTAGAATTTATTTTTTTTCTTTTAAACATGTCTGACTGATTTTATTTAGTTTCCTTATGCTTTTCTTTTAGTCTTTATCATTCTTGTTATTAAGTATTCCACATTTTAATTATAGAATATCTGCCAAGAATGGTAAACCTTTGGAAGAATCTGGATGCAAATTAACCATGGAGGATTTAGCGATCAAAGCACTTTCTATGCATTATCGCATGTGTAAATTGCTTTCTTTTTTTTCTTTAGTTAAACCAACTTTCGCTTGTATTCGACTTAAGTAGAGCTAACCTTGTTAATATCAAAGGTCAGCTACCATATAGCAAAAATTAACTTCGAAGAACTGATAATGAAGTGATATTACGCTAGTTGCTCAAATATTCTCACCTTGTACCATACTAAGCTTTCTAGATATTCATGATTAGAGAAAAAGAAGAGCCAGACATTGAACATCTCCTAATTGTAAGAGTGTAGCTGAATAGCTCTGTGTGTATTGTTGTGCGTGCAGAGTTTGTGTACTCGTCTACTTAAAAGGGGTATTGAAATGTTTCACAAAGGAAGCGGTCAGCAGTAGCCGGAACTGAAGCGACGAGAGCGGAGCAATAAATTGAATTGATTTGGTTCCAAAGCGAACTTTGGTCGATTCAGAATTGCAGGTAAGAACAGGGGTTTTAACTAGATTTAATGTCTCCATTTTTTTTTCTTTTTTCGTTTTTCTTTCTCGGCATTTGTTGCCTTATCTTTCGTCTCATTCCATCTAATCTTGCCACGCCATAAGTCCGTCTGTTCTCTGGAGACTTTCAAGCAAAGAAGATAACTGGCTTGCTGACACGGGTCGTTCATTGCTTCACCCAATATCTAACAATACCCTTTTGTTATTTCGCTAACGATACTTGAATTCGAAACATAAATACCTGAGTTAGTTGGGTGAGGCGGGGATTTGTTTTAGTTTCGTTTCAACAAGTTCGATAAATCGTGCTTCTGGGGGCGCATCTTAGCTCTGAAAGACAGCGGCAGAATTTAAGGATCAAATCAGAAAGGAGGCTCTCGTCTACTGACCAAAGTGAAGCAGCGAAGAATCCGTTTCAGTTGACTGTTTATGATTTTGTAGACTAAACTAAGATTAATGATAGCATCGTAAAAGGGATGATTCACGCTGGAAATACCGTTTCTTTTTTTTTTCAAACGAGTTAAGCAACATCGAATATTGTCAGTCAAAAATGAAATGAGTGACTTATTAGAGATATCAAGCAATATGAATGCTTAAAATACTCTTAGAAAATGGATATACCTGTGAAATCTTTCATTCTTTATTTCGCTCTTTTTCTCTCTGTCTATATATATATATATATATATATATATATATATATATATATATATATATATATATATAACCAAACACCGCTAGAAAGAATCTTTAAGTATACAAGTACGAAAAAAATGCCGAAAACCTTTTTGCCGTTAATAAAAAAAACCCAGACGACATGCATTTAACGGATGTCAGAATTCGTTGAAAAATACACCCCTACCCTCCCTAAACTGAACCTCTTTTTCGGACGTAACTCATAATTGATACAACAATAGTTAATAAAAACGAACACGCTATCGCCCCTGTCT
>CAHIKZ030000188.1:225000-262500 GCA_903632075.3 Acanthosepion pharaonis | reverse complement strand
GGCATTTTTTCCAAATGAAACTGCATATTAAATACATTGTTGGAATCGGATGTAGACATTTTTTATTCTTCCTTTTTCATCTTCCTTAAATCGAATGACCAGATGAGAATCATGATATAAAGCAGCACAAATAAGATGAAAGACATACTAAGCAAAACCTCTCAAAATTTGGCAATGCTTCATCGAATCCAAAATTATTTTAACAATTTTGATTGAAACGTTTATTTCTTGTCAGCCCGTCCAAACAATTTCTCCGGCAAAGCACGCAGTTCAAAAGCCCCCAACCGATTATATCGAACTACTGTTAAATAATATTTTCAGACTATTATTTTTTAGTAGCTGTGTATTTGTCTCAGACATTCTGAGGCTGACCTCGGGGTCAGCTGGTAGACACAGCAGGGATGTGGATTTTGATTGGCTAAGCCGAACGTGGGGATGTTAGACTTAGAAAGTGTTTTCTGGGAGTTAAGTTTTACGCGTCGAAGAATGCAGACGTGTTAATTTAGTGTGTGGAAATTACTCCCTAGTAGGGTGGGATAGCAACCCGACTGGCTAGTTAAGAAATGTACACGATACGTGTTTAATAAAATAGATAACTTAAAAATCCCTTTTGTAGAAGTTCCTATTTTATCACCGAACAAACCAACTAGCGATCAACCGACCGGGAGAAGACGGTCGGGAGAGAAGTATATAGTTTCATTATGGAATCGACCCCGTCAACCAAAAGATCTCTTCAAAATGGAGGAGGTATGCAACATTTCGCTACCAAAAACATTTCAACACTCGATCGGGAAAAGACGGCCGAGAGAAGACAAAAAAAAAAGAGGGAAGAAAGATAACTTTATTATGATCGTCTTTAGATTGTCAACTAAAAGACCTCCCCAGAAGAGAGAGGTAGTATGCAACACCACAACCAATAAGACTAGATCTTGATGAAATACCAAAATCCATTGGGGTCGTAGGGGCACCACGCGTACTGCAGTTGCAACAGCAAGGTTGATTTGAATTCAAAGTTTTCCTTCTCCTAGACTAGTCACCAACTAAGGCTACAGAACCCAGTCTGTCCTACTATTTACCTGATGATGGGAGAGAAGATATGGATTTATAACTTTCCCAACGGTATTAGAACGTAAATGAATGTAATGAACTCGACTGGAATTCGAACTCCGTTCCCCGATTTCTCAATCCAAACTGCTATCATTACTCCACCAAATATTTAAGCAAAAAGAAACTCTACAAATAATTAATAATGTAAATATTTTTAAATCGCAGCTACTGCTATTATCACATTGTACGGTCGTTATGAAAAAATCTTCCATGAAAATAAAGAACAAGCCTTTAATGAGATTCGAAATAAAACTCTTTTTCCTTGTCTGTTGCTTTACTGATTAAACAACAAACATTACACTATTTCAGATATATTTCTAAATGTGATACTACATTTGGGGGGGGGACTTTTATTGCAACTCTAATTGGCATTCTACGGACGTTAGAAGCAACACCTGTCAGAAATCAATAGATACAATCTCAATTCAAAACTAAAGTATTTCTATTTAAAAATAATTAATAATCAAAAATTAATGTACCAATGTTCTTAAAATTTTAATTTTAATTAGTTCAATTAATTAATCATTGTAAAGACAATTTATGTTAAAATAAAATAAAAACGCGGTACTTGTGATAAAATTGATAATCTCAGTCTAATATTACAGATTGAAGACATAGGAGTGAAGTGTTAATGAAAAAAAAAAATTGGCGTCTTCGATGTTCTTTTGGCGGGAAATTCAGGCCGGTGATTCTAAGGTTTTCTTTGCCAAAGTTTTCAATCTCTAATTCTAAAACCTGGCACTGACTAACGTTTGTTTGTTAATCATGGCGAATGGAATGCTGATCGCCGACCGGTGACAAGAGATCTTCAACATTTCAAGGCATGCCACTCTTTTACGGGATCAAGTATAAAAAACTCCAAAGGTCAAAGAGTAATGCTCTCAGGCTACTGATCAATCATGCTTTCGGACGAGCATATTCATTATTCTTATTTGAATCATGGTATTTCGACCGATATACTCTCCGATCTTCAGGCTATGCCTGAATATTTAGGACGTGATATATTTTTTAAGTTTTTTAATATTCAGGGATAGCGGTATTATTTGCACAACAATGTTTTAGAAACATTCGATTGCTAAGATGATATATTCAGTGATTCTTTCAAAATAGTATCCATGATATTAATTAGGAGGGGGGATTAATTTATTTTAAAAATAAATCAGATAGATACGGCACATCAATGATCAGTTTGTCATATTTGCTTGAACACTACGACAGGTGATAGAGCCGCCAACTCATCGTGATAGTAAAAAAAAAAAAAGAATTGAACAGGAGTAGAGTTTTATCACTGGTTTTCTGTTTAAGGTTGGGTTTTTTTTTCTCATTGTCTTTCACCCCGGTAACCAAATGCGTCTTAGTGGCATTATCACCTTGCTTGAAGGGAAATAATAAAAAAATGTGAAACTTATGAGCGACTAGAGGAAAAGTAGTATTAATTACTTTTAATAATGGAAACAAAATAAAATTACATAAAATAAATTTATATACTATAAATTATATTGCAACACGCTGACGTGAGTTGAAATCCTCACAGTATTTAGTATTGTTGAAGTTATTGCTAACATTTTTTGTCGAGATTTCGTTCAGTTTAGCAAACCAATCGATGAAATTTGAATAAGCTGAATTGTTTGGGAAAATACTTTGATAAAAACCCTACTTCGCGGTTTTTACGCACCCTAGGAAAACCAACTGTACTTTGTACCCCTTTATCTGTTTGCACTTCTTCCATAAATTTGGTATCGATCGATCAATATATGGCTATTTTAGAGGGTGTGACGGACAGACGTGCTAACGGAATCACAGAGTTTTATATATAGATATATATATATTATTGATGTTGGCTAAATAATTGATTAAAATAAATAAATGAATAAAAGTAAATAAGTAATAAAATAAATAAATGGATGATAAATATAAATATAATATATATATATATATATATATATATATATATATATATAGAGAGAGAGAGAGAGAGATGATACATGATACAAAATGCATACATATATTACCAGACAGCAGGAAACTCTTTATGTCACGACACATCCACAAATGCGACAAAAGTAAATTTAAAATTCTGCCAATATATGAAACAGACAATTACTCTTACCTACAAATACAAGAAAAAAAATTAATATACATCACACTAGACAAACCACACACATATAATGAATAAAATTAAAGGTTCACTTATCTTTTATCTACTCTGAGTATTGCACATATTACATCCACTCGATAGAGGACTTGCGTGTCAAACAGAATTTACATTCAGAAATCCTATTTTTATAAAGAGACGTTGGTGAATTTTCCCTATGCCGTAAATTTATTTGACTTTTTCTACCTTAAAAGACGTTATTTCTTGACGTAAACTTATTCAAAATTGATTATATGCATAAAAATAATTCTTCTTTTTATGTAATTAGATGTTAGATGTTAATGCGTCTTTTTGAGTAGAATATTTTCGCTTTGGATATGAACGTTTGTAAAGGTTTTTCAAAGTAAATTGCTCAACTAGTAGAATGTTCTAATTATTTAGATATGAGATATATTTAACTTTTGTTCATAAATGCATTAAGCTTCATGCAAATATTGTTGGAGTTTTTATTTTACAATAATTTTTTTTTGCAACATGCTAACGTGTGTTGAAATCGTCACAGTATTTAGTATTGTTGAAGTTATTGCTAACATTTTTTGTCGAGATTTACAAACTCTACGTTTCGTTCAGTTTAGCAAACCAATCGATGAAATTTAAATAAGCTGATTTTTTTTGAAAATACTTTGATAAAACCCTACTTTGCGGTTTATTAATTTCTTTAATTTAATTAAATTTTATAGGACTTCCTGGTAAACAATATTTTAACAAAAAATTTACTTTTTACCTTTTGAACAGCGAAAAATAGATTATTTGGATTTCTTACTCTCGAGCATGCAACATAGAACTGGCCATGCGTAAATATTTATTTCTGGAGCCAAATTCCAACTTCTTGATACGCTTGGCCTTGTGATTTGTTTATAAAACTCACAAACGCAGGGCGAACTTGATACGAGATTATTGTATATAAAACTTAAAGAAATGATATGCAGAAAATAACATTGCATTTTTATTAAATAAGTAATCATTAATTTGATCCTTAAATCGTTTTTACAATAGTGGGAGTATTTTGTCTGTTAAATAATACAACTTTTAATTTTTCAAAAAAAAAAAAAAAATAATGAAAATTTATTACGCAAAGCTACGCACCCTAATAAAATCAACTGTAACTTAATTTTTTGCATTTCTCCCCAATATTTGATTTTGATCGGTCAATGTATCGCTATTTTAGAGTGATTGACGGATGAACAAACGGAAGTCATAGAATTTTATATATAGATAGACTTGGTAATGGAAATATTAGCTGTTCCCTTATGTGGAACGATTTAGCAAGCGAGCAGCCAGTGCTACTGCCGTTTGAAATGTGTAAAATCTTTCTATTTAGAAAAGTAAGACTCTCAAGTCCATTAACTGTCATCGTTCTTTACAGTACTAATGGGGGTTTCCTTACTAACCTTCTGCTTGAAGTAGTGTAGAAGGTCAATATCTTGATTATCTCATTATTTACACGTCGAGTAACATGTGCTATCAATTTTAATTGTCGCTGCTGTTGAAAGTACGCAAATGGTGTGATTTTTGCTATTTTATACAGTACTTTATGTTTCTGTAGCACCAACCCCTGACTTCCGAAAAGAAATTGTTCTCTCCAAGACCTATAGACTTCATTCGTTCGAAGCCATTTTTAATTATTGATCTGAAAAAGCAGTTGTGCATAATTGAGAATTAAAGCTAGATACCCTGTCCTACGTAAGACGATAAACTGCATTCCCGTCCTGGGTAAGACGATAAACTAAGCAGCAAAGCGTTTGATCACGATTTTTTGAGTAGCATGGAACCACCTCTTGATTGTTGGTATGTCCAGGTCCACCCTGACCTGGGGTGGTAGCACCTGTTAGGGTCCCATCTATGGGAAAATAGTTACCATCTAAAAAGGGTCAAAACACTATGAAAGTATAAAAATAGGTTTCAATACAGGCAATACATTTTTGGAAACATTTTTACCAGCAATACATTAAAAAAAAAATTATCAGCAATAACTTTTTGGAAAAAATATTACCAGCAATATATTTTGGAAAAAAATATTACCAACAATATATTTTTGAAAAAAAATTACCAGCAATAGAAATTTTGTCGGCATTAAATAACCCATTGAGGTTGATATGCCGTAAAACAAACAAACCAAACCAAACCTAAAATTAGGTACCTCCACGAAATCGCTAAAAAATCATCATGCCATGATGAAAACAGGCTCCATACGTAATGGAAACACAATTTTATCGTCAAAATCTTTGTTATAATTAAGAGGAAAGATCAAATTAATTTTTGAATATTAAGTCAAATTTTTACTCCTTTTTAAACATACAAAATTTTGATAAAAAATACTCATTCCTCTTGCGTCAGCCGATATACAATCTTTAAACAGTAAATTTTAGCCTTTTTTTGCGGTGACAGATACATTAATTTGGAAATTCTTGCAAAACTTTAATCATTGTCGGATTTTAATTAAATTTTCAGGACTTATTCACAAATAAATTAAATGATTTTCGATGTTTTTATTCGAAAATCTTGGTAAAATTATTTATTTTTATGTATGTCACCTCCTTATATAATTTTATCAAAACTTGAGAAATTCAAAGTAATAACATTTAGTGACTATATTACTTAATACAAACTTCTTTGAAGTATTTAAATCACCGAATTTGTTTTTATTTTTTTGCCAAATCGGACCCCATTTTACCCAAAATCTATTCCGAAGCGAAAAATAAAAAGCGCAATAAAACTAAGGCATTATTTAAGAATAGAAGCTTTTAACTGCTTTTATGAATAATCATCATACTTATTATAAAACCCAGGTTGTGTGTGTGTGTCTGTACGTTTATATATTGGATCGGATTTTCTACATTTTTCAACCGATTTAAAAAAAAAACTTCACAGGACGACATAAAATTACTTTGCAGTGGTTCTGACAGCGCCAAAAATTGGAAAAACACAATTGTTTATGTCCAAAATCAATTTGAAAACACGATTAAGAGGCATCGAGAGAATGAAAGGGGGACAACTCATATCGAGTTATACTTATTATAAAACCCAGGTTGTTTGTGTGTGTGTGCGTGTGTGTGTTCGTTTATATATGGGATCGGATTTCTTACATTTTTCAACCGATTTCAACAAAACTTCACTTTTTTTGGCAGGTAGTGTTTCTTATTGTCTTGCACACTTTTTTCTTTATTTTTACATTCAGAATGCTTTAAAAATTCCATTTACAAGACAATTATTTATAATAAAATTCTATTCAATCGGTAGATTCATAACGATTGAAAACAATGTTTTTGTCTGAGTTTCGGTTTGACCAATTCTTAAAAAAAAAAACAAAAAACAAAAAGAAAAAAAACTAATTAAGACATGCGTGTCCGTCAACCTTAAACAATAATCTTTGTCAATTTTATTTTTCAGTCTTTATGATGGTCGATACTTGATCTATCTCTTACTGTTTCATCCCCGAGCAACGCCGGGCTCTACTGCTAGTATATATTAAAGAAAATACTGTCTGAAAAAAAATTCGATGAAAATGAATTATTACATTTGCTTTCATTTTAAAAATTTTGAATTGAATAATTTATAAAGCTTTAAATCTTTTAAAATTCAATTTCAATGATGTAACTCTTAGGAAATATTGTTATTAAGTAAAACTATAATTACTAATCATATATTGTAATGCTATTACAATCTGAAGACCCGGAATATTTCTTTTTAAATAATTTCTATTTTTTTGTGTTTTTTCTAATTTTTATAAGTATGCAAGTTCGTACATGACATTATCATTAAAGAGTCACGTTTTTTAAGGGTTTCTTACGCAAAAAAAAAAGAAAAATTTATCGTCTGCTAGCAATAATGCGTAGCCATACTTGTCAACATGTTAGGCTGTCGGTAAATCAATCGATACGTCAGAAAACAAGACCCCGTGGGTTAAGCAATCTTTGTATACAATATTATATGCTATAAGTAAGTAATATTGGCTTCTAATCAGATTAATTTAACTTCAAATTTGCTAATTTTCCTCAAATAACGTTTCATGAATATATATTTAATTTTTACAACATTTAAAAATCTTGTAAAAATAAAATATATTAACATTTGAATTCAGAATTAACATTTGCTTGCAAATGTATCAAAATGGCTGATATTATTGATTTTACTGCAAAAAAAAAATCGATTCCGATCAATGTAATTTATGTTTGAAATACACCACAGAGTATATTGCTTACTAGAAATAGTAAATTTAAAATCCCCGAGCTTTCAATTAAAGCTGAAATGAAAGCTTCAAGAAGCTTTTTCATCTTTAAAAATTGATTTTAAACCCTACGTTTAACGAATTCATGGAGGTACCTAGTTAAATGAGGTACCTAGTTAAATGTTGTAAATTAGAGGAAATTTGAATGCTTATTTTAATCTAGGATCATGTAAAGTTTGAGGGATTTCAACTGGCTCAGAAATTTTGCATGCCTCATTTTCAGTATCACGATGTTCGTGTTTGTATCCTTCCTTGTTTCTTTGTGAATACGATTATTTGTATTACAGCTTTGAAAGGCCATAGATACTACTCACTTTTTTTTACTAATGTCCACCCAATACAAGGCCCAAGAGCCACTCGAGGTAGAGGGTTACTGTGCGGACTTCTATTAGCGTAGGAAAGAACGAGCATCAGGAACAGAGAAATTTTCTTTTCAGGGTTGAAGCAGACCTTAAAATGAACTAGAAACCCGAATCTAAACAGGAAACTAGCTAAACCTCTACGCCTGTTCAAAAGGTGTGAGGGCCAAATGATAGGCGGACCTATAGACTCCTGTTGGTGGAAGAGAGAGAGAAAAAAATCAATAATTCATAAAATTTCAGAGTTTAAAAGTATAGAAGTATAGAGTTGAAGCAGACTTTAGAAGGAACCGGAAACTCAATACTAAACAGGAAACAAGGGATAAACTTCTACTTCTGTTCAAAAGAACAGCGAAGAGTGTGAACCGGAGAGAAGGCAAATCTGCCGATAGATGTAATACAGTTTACATATTCGAAACTAAACTGTTGTCGAATATTTAAACCTTCCTAATCAAAATTAAGCAAATTGTTTTTTTGAACGACTTGGCTCATAGTTTTCGGTTGGTTAAGGGAAAATTCAATGATTTGAAACCACATTATTTCTTATTCAAATAAAACGAATATATTTTAGGATCTTTACTTCTAAGATTTTTCATGCAACATTGAATTGATTTACAGTCCGTTTCTTTTTTTAATTATTTTCATTTTGCCCGCAGAAAGTTTACCGTTAATTAAGCATCGCAATTAATTTTTAAATTAAAAGACTTGCTGAAGATCGTGGGCTTGAACGAACATAAAACAAAAATGATTTTAATTGGAGCAAATGGCAGAAGCTAATGCGAATAAATAACAATAAATCATAGAAGCATGACACAGAGAAGGTTACATTACTTTCGCTATAAAAATACTTAAGCTATTTACAAACTACGAGCGCAGAGTTTTAGATAATTAATTTTTCTTCAATATTTTGGGAGGCATCATTTAATTTTCGTTCGAATTTGCCCGTTGTCTTCACATTAGATAAGGTGAAAGTGTTGTTTTGATTTAAAAAATAAATTAAAAAAAAAAAAATCAGTTACGTATTAAATAGTATATAATCGGAACAAAAAACGGATACAAATCCATACTGGTAGCATTTGGCTAAAAATATTTATAAAGTTTGGTATAATATACATAATGTAGTATGAAAGGGACATTTTTTTTATGTTTATACGTTCGTTTTATAGATTTGGATACACATTGAGCATATATGAATGTATGACAGAAAATCATGAAGAATTGTAGTTTAAAAGAAGTAAAATCGACCTTGCTAACCGAACGCTCCTCTGTGGCCCAATCGTTTAAGGTACGTCAGGCTATATGATGGTTCTGTATAGGATACAGGTTCGATTTCTGTCGGAAGACGCATATTTTCTATAAAAACTTGGACATTCAGGCCGATAAATGTTAATACTGTTTATTATAAACAGAGCATTTACTTAAATATTTGTATCTATAAAAAGAACGTATAAACATAAAAAAAATGCCTTAAAAATAATTGTCGGACTTTTATAATGTGTGACGTCATTTATTTACATTTGGATACGCATTGAGCAGAAATGAATGTATGAGAGAAAATCATGAAGAATTGTGTTTAAAAGCAGTAAACTCGACCTTGCTAACCGAACGCTCCTTTGTGGCCCAATCGGTTAAGGCACGTCAGGCTATATGACGGTTCCGTATAGGATACAGGTTCAATTCCTGCCGGAGGACGCATATTTTCTATGAAAATTTCTCGGATATTCAGGCCGGTAAATGTTGTTAATACTGTTTATTATAAACAGATCACTTAACTTAAATATCTGTATCTATAAAAAGAACGTATACAACAAATCTCTTAAAAAATAATGAATATGTTTTCAATTTCTCATTCGATTTATTCGAACTATTGTTGCCATCTTTGACTTCTTTAGATATATCTTTTTAAGCATGTCACCCCAGGCAATGTGGGAGTGCCACTACAACGCAATGGGTTACAGAAAGTGAGATCAGGCGTAAAGAGGGTTGTTTGAGGAGAGGATATAGTGAGGGAAAGGGATCGGGATCAAGGCCCCCAAAAATGTCGAATAGTTGAAGATTATAACTATCAGGGAAGCAAGTAAGCGGAAGGGAGTTCCACTGTCGGGAAGTGCGAGGTAAGAAGCTGTTGGAGTAGAAGAGGCGGTTACAGTTATAATAAAGACAATGTTTCGCCGAAGTAGACCTAGCTATCTTCAAGAACCGATATTTCGTTTGAAACGAGATATCTTATATCTGCTGATTATTTTGATATTTTTCTCTCGGTGATGTGGCTTCGTTTTTATTCCTGCTGAACCAGAGTATATACATCACGCCGTCTCATCAACCACCACCTTCCCAAGATGAGAGCAACATACGGCTATATCACCGTTTCCTGTACGATCACCGACGTTAAGCAACGTCGAGCCTGGTCAGTACCAAGATGAGGTTCTGTAAGCTTGTATGTGCGAGTGATGCAATGGATGAGGGCTCGGGATCTGTCTATATTTCTGAGATGACCTATTATGTACATTATTTACATTATTCGGACTATTGTCCTCATCTTTGTCGCCATATTTATTACAACGTTTCGGCCTTTCAGTATCTGTCTATATTTCTGAGATGACTTATTATGTACATTATTTACATTATTCGGACTATTGTCCTCATCTTTGTCGCCATATTTATTGCAACGTTTCGGCCTTTCAGTATCTATATTTCGGAGATTACTTATTATGTACATTATTTACATAATTTATTTATTTTTCTTTATTTCGCTCACTTTGGTAGACTGTTCTAGTTCCACGTGCCATATCAGTTATCTCCTGTTAATTTCCCTCTGAAAGTTCTCCACTTAACCGGGTATTGAACTCACACCCTTTGGATCCTGTCACTGGATCTAACCAACGCCTTTATCCCCTGTGCCCTGTGTCCTTGAGAACATCTGTGTATGAATTTCTGGGTATCTTGGGTTCGTTATATTCGCTTACGCCTAAATTCTCTTGGGAAATCTGAATCCGCCTCTTTTATTGATTAATTAGTAAGACTTTTACAGCTAAAACATTATTATCTAAAAAATATTAGAATCTAAAACTATTTTCTGGCTTTAAGTGACATGGAAAGGGGTGATAAGCCGTAGAAAATGAATCAATCAATCAGTCGTTTGTTTCCTTCATTTCATTTCCTCTCTTTCTTTCTTTTTTTTTCTTTCTTTCTTCACTTCAGTTCCATTCTTTCTTTTTTTCTTTCTTCACTTCAGCTAGATTGCTTGTTTCTTTACTTCAATTTCTTTCTTTCAACTATTTTTAGGGTTTTACATTCATTACATTTTTTGGCTACGTTGCACAAACAAATTTGCTTGATTTTGACTAGGAAGTCTTAAATAGTCGACAATCTTTTAGGCTAGAATATTTAAACTATACTACATCTATCGGTAGGTTCACCTTTTGCCCGGTTCACACTCCTCTCTAGTCTTTGGAAAGAAGTAGAAGTTTATAACTTATTTCCTGTCTCTTTCTGCATCTAAGTATAAGTTTCATTTTTGTTTTTATTTCCCTTAAAATTTCCTTGTTATTCACATGCTCTGTCTATGTTATTCCTAGTATCCTTCTATAGAACCTCATCTCTATTGATTCAAGCTTTTTCTTCATATGTGAATAAATTGTTTAGCATTCACTGCCTTATAAAAGGACTGATATTACATAGTAGTTGAGTAAATTTCTTTTGTTTCTCTTCGAAATTTAATATTTTTTAATTTTAAATTTTGATATATTTTACGTGTTAGTATTTTACTTAGATTCTTGAAGGCATCTGTTTGTTATTACAATTCGCATTCAGATTTCGATGTCACATTTACCCTGATTTGTTGAAGCCATTCTAAGATATTAAAATTTTCGTACTTGTTTTATTACGAAGTCTCCTATTTACAGATTGCTCAATGGATTGTCCCTCTTGCTTAGCAACCAAACATTCCGTTTTCTTTTAACTGATAGTTAGTCCATTCTTCTCACTTTCCTTTATTACCTTGTTTGGTATTTCCTGCAGTTTCTTTCTGTGTCCGTCATTTTGTGTCCGGTCTCATCTGCCTAGCATATGCTGTTATTACTGTGCCTACCCTTACCACGACCTCCAATAATAATAACAATAATAATAATAAATAATAAATATGCTATATTATACGTATATTAGATATAATAGATTTTATTTTTAATTTAACATTTTTCATTTCGTTAAACGTTACTTTCAGTGGATATTCGTATTTGAGTAGACGACCCATTTTTAACAGTATTTATTATTTATGTGTACCCCACTCGATTTAGCCTTGTAACCGAGCTGGCGAGGCTTCATTAATATCAGCCTATCGCACCTGTAAATTACCAACCTAATGTAAGCTGACAGCCCATATCAATCGCTTTAAATGCTACACAATCGATTATTTGGTATCTGATGTCTCTTGTTCGTTAACATGGCAACTACTAATTGCTGTTGAGTTTTCTGGCAGTATAACCAAATTCATAAAAGAAAGAAAGAAGTTGATTTTGGGAGGAGTGTATGATCTAGAGTTTAACGTAAAATGAAATCGACGATACGTGTTCAAACCCCTGCTGAGACAGTTTGCTTTCACTACTCAACATTTCCCTACGCCGATATTTGATCCTAGGCGCACGTTTACGAAAGCTGCGTCCCAAAGAGTCTATCACTCCTGGGAGTTCCTTTGCTATTGCATTTCGAGTGAAAGTCAAGATCTATCCCTGATGTTTGAGGCGTTCTAAAAGGAAAATGCCGAGGACGTCACAGAAAGATTATTGAAGGAAAGCGAGAAGAAGGGACTAAGCATAAGTTGTAATCAAACAGAAAGTATGGTTGTAAGCAAAAGACAACGACCGAGATACGAACTGCGACTTGGAGATGTCAACATCAAGTAATCACAGAAGTTTAAAATATCTGGAAACCTTTTTTAACAAAGGGTGGAAAATATGACAGCGAAATTCGAGCGCACATTCGCTTAGCGAAAGGTTTGTTCGAAAAGCGAAGTAGAAGAAGCAGGACATTTTGGTTTCGTTCAGTGTCCTGAACGATTTTATAATATCAATCCTCTTGTGTGTCAAGAATATTGGACAATCTCAAAAATGAAAAAAAAGGAAACTACAGAAATTTTGTTCTACAGAAGGATGCTGAGAATCCTATGAAAAATGCGCGTAAACAATGAAGAAGTTTTTAGGAAAATTGAAGCAAAAACGACACATACTCAGAAGAAGAAAGAGATAACTGAAATTTCTTAGACATATAATGAGGAAAAGAAATCTTGAAGAATTTGATATCACATGGCATATTGCATGTAATGGGAAAAGAGAAGTCAAAGATTCACCTACCCTAACTTAGCTTGTGTGAATGCCCCCGATGGAATAGGGTGGTGGGATGTTAGACAAAATGACAAACGTTCCTAAAGCCTGCAAGGGATAGTTGTGGAGTGACGTGATAGACTAGGTCCTGAAAACACCTGCCACGTAGAAGACCGACACGTACACGGGCAAATTTCGATATTATTTACGATTTTCCGTCAAGCCTATCATCGTGGGCCATTTCTCCAATCAGACAGATTATAGGGCAGTTAATGTCATTTAACCCAGTAATTTAGTCCAACATGGGCGTCGAGCCAGCGTGCTGCTTCCGTAAATATTCGCAAACTTTACGAGCATCACATGGTTCCTGTTGCAGCTCTGTCCATCCTCTACACGTGGAAGGATAAAAGCTTTGAAAGAGCAGATTTTAAAACGGAACGATAAAATCTATACATGTTTATTTTCACTCGGACTAATGTCCTCATCTGAGCAACAAAGCTAATAAAAATTACCCCGACATTTCAGCCGTTGTATCCTTTCTTCAGATATCGGAATGTGTATGTGATATAATAGATAGTGGCTCGGAATGAAAAGTTGGTGAACCGAGTTCGAATTCCAGTCAGGATTCTTACATTCACTTACATGAAAATATACAGTTATTCTCTCAATAAAGAGAATTTATATTGGAGTACTAGCAGTAGAGCCCGGCGTTGCCTGGGGATGTAACAGTAAGAGATAGATCAAGTATCGACCATCATAAAGACTGAAAAATAAAATTGACAAAGATTATTGTTTAAGGTTTACGGACACGCATGTCTTAATTAGTTTTTTTTTTACGAATTGGTCAAACTCAAACAAAAACATTGTTTTCAATCGTTATGAGTCTACCGATTGAATAGAAACAATTGTCTTGAAAATGGAATTTTTAAAGCATTCTGAATATAAAAATAAAGAAAAAAGTGTGCAAGACAATAAGAAACACTACCTGCCAAAAAAACGTGAAGTTTTGTTGAAATCGGTTGAAAAACGTAGGAAATCCGATCCCATATATAAACGAACATACACACACACACACACACACACACACACACACACACACACACACACACATATATATATATATATAATGTTATGTAGAAATATAGTTATAAGATGTGCTATATTTACGGGATAAAGTGCTCAATATCAGAGATAGAGCGTGTGTAAATATAAATATAAAAGTGAACATTGAAGTTGATGTTATAATGTTATATATACAGTGATCCCTCGTTTATCGCGGTAGATTGGTTCTGAGACGGACCGCGATAACTGAATTTCCGCCAAGTAGGGACGCCATATTTACAGTATTTATTTAATATGTATTTGGACTTTTAAAACCCTTCCTGTACTGTTGACAACCCACTCATTACAGTACTCTATTAATAACAAGGACAACTGTTAAGCAATAACACTTTAGATTAAAAAAAAAATAAAGATTGTTACTGTATTCAGTATTGAAGTAGAATTTGAATGATGATGATGATGAATTTACTGCACAGTAGAAATGATGATGATGAAGCTGATGATGACTTCTACTGTGCAGCCGATAATTGTATTTTATGTCTCTTCAGACGGCGATTCCCTTTCTATTTGCTATTTTACGCTTGTTTTGTTGTTCAGAGACCAGGAAATAATATTTATTATTAATATTTTAAAGGGTTTAATGATAAATTTTACGTGTTCATTTTTCTAGAATTTTCCAGAAACTCCGTAATATATTTTCCATATATATATTTTAAAAATCCGCGAAGTCGTGAATCCGCGATAGTAGAACAGCGAATTAGCGAGGGTTCACTGTACTATATATAATTTTTTATATATATTTTTATTCATATAAAAAATTATTCCTATGTTAATAGATGAATACCCAACATTGTAAAATACTGAATAACACCATCAAAATTGATTATATCTTGTGTCATAAACACCAAGATCAAGGTAGTCACTAGCTGAATGGACTACGACTGGATGATATCATCAAAATTGATTTTGATATCCTATGTTTATCCTTGTTTACTAAAATAAATTTTAAAGTGTAAATAAACTACTTTGTCTTTTCAATGAGTATTTTAGTGTGGAAATTGAACAGCTTTAACGTAAAAGTAAGAGTGGCCATTTGAAGTTTTGGAAGAAAAAATTTTCCATGGGCTGAAAAAGGTTGAGAAACTCTGGTCTAAAGTATGTTTCGATTTTAGTTAAACCACAAATGATCAATAAACCATTAAAAGCGTATCAAACTTCAGGTTTCTGTCGATCCGGGCATCATTGAGGGAATTTCGAACTGAAACCTTTATTTAATCTACGCGTGTTGATATTTCTCGTTCCCTTGACCATGTCTAGGGATATTTCTTCTTGTTTAGTACTGGTCAGTTTTCGTTCGTCCTGTTTCCACTGGGTCTACGTTTGCATTATGCCCAAAACAGGGATTGAACTCAAAATAATTATGCCACCGAATTTCCGAACTTAGCCCTTGAAGTGACCTGGCTATGATCCCCAGATTTCTGCTTCAACGACACCCAAAGTTAAGTGGGCGGGGGTTTTGGTCCCAAGCAGATTCAACCAAGCCCAACAGATCTGTGGGGTAGGAGCCAGACAAAAGACACACCCTGGTCCTCCAGGTTGGGCTTGTACAGTAAGCTTGTTACAGAAACTAGCTTGTTACAGAAACCTCAACTATATATTTGTGAAGTTGGACAGGAATGTGTCGTTAAATGTCCTGCAATAGAACTTGTATGCGGCAAATGAAATGTAAGTAATCTTGATACTTTTCTGGTCGTCAAACCAACATAAGTACTTATTGTCAGAGATAGAAACTCCCCCAAAATAATTTAAACATATACAATATTGGTATTTACCAAAACAAATGGCCAGATAAGAGTTATTGCGTATGATTAAATTGGTTCCGTTCTAATGGTGTGTCGCCTTGACGTGGTAGGGCGGCTTCCGTGCTTCAACGACCTCCAGAGCTATTTAGGCTGGGGCTTCGGCCCTTAGCAGGTCCAAGCAAGCTCGATAAATCTGTTGGGTAGGAGCCAAACGAAAGACACACCCTTGTTCTCCAGGTTGGGGTTTGTACAGTAAGCTAACAACCTACTCGATTAAAACTAGCTCGTTACAGAAACCTCAACTATATCTTCAAACAACGACATGACCGAGGAAGAGTCCTCCAGAGTGAAGCGTGTGACGCGTGCTGGGAAGGCAGCCGGTACGACAAGGGCCGAGCTGAAGAGGATCGCCCTGAACCGCATCTGTTGTGGAGGTATTGTTGCAGCCCTATGTTCCCCAAGGAATTAAGATGCATAATGAATGACGCTGAGTTGACCGTAGTTACAATTTCTGGAAGGGAGCACATAATCATGCCTGATGGAGAGTATGCACAAACACTCAATCATAATGCTTTTAAGTGAATAGGTTGTTAGTCTACTGCACAACTCCTAACCTGGAAGGTAAGGGCTTGGCTGAGGAAGAGTCCACCAAAGTGGAGTGTATGACGAGTGCTGGTGAAAATTCCCCGGGAAGGCAGCCGCCACGGCATGGGCCGACTGAAGAGGATCGCCCTGAACCACGTCAGTTGTAGAGGTGTTGTTGCGTCCCTATGTTCTTCAAGGAATTAAGAGGCATAATTTAATGTAAATTGGTCCCCGGGTACTATCCTGAACCTAGAGTTTGAAGCCTTAAAACTAATGTGCTTTTTTTCCTTTCTACTGCTGCCCATTTCACGCTTGAGTGCATTCACTGTCGCTTCTTTTTGTCTTTTTTGAGTACAAATTTAACGAAACAGAATCGAAGAGGAACTGATCTCGGCATGTTGGATTCATTTTCCCCGCCGTAACTGTCGATAATGTGTAGAATGTACTTACACGGAAAGTAGAAAAACTAAGACAGTCCCAAAAGATAGAATTCGGAGTGGAAAAGAATTCGAGAGGCATTATGCATAGAACACGTGTGGATAATGTCATAGAGATTACAAACAGTAATAAAAAATTAAGGCGGCCACATCAAATATTGATAATAAATAACTTCTTTCGCAGCGGTTTATTTGTTTTTGTACTGTTACATATCCGTATTTTTGCATACAGAGTTTCAGTCCTCTAAAATTTGGTAATTAATATTACCTGTAAACATCTATTTTCATTGCATTATATTCTGCTATAAATACTAAAATACTGATGTGTTTGGTTATGAAGAAACTTATTTATGGCCGATAATGTATATAAGATATATAGTATATTGTAAATTTTGTGATTTGAAGCGTCGGCTAATACATGAAGTATATAAAAGCATTTGTCCTAATTCCAGACGATCAAGATTAATTTAAAATTAATTTGATGGCAATTCTTTTAGTTAACGATTCTCTTAATTCAAAAGACTGCTTCTTCCATCATTCGTAGCGTTAAAAACGACATCATCACTGAATTGAGCCTGAGTTTTAATCAGACATAATGAAAGGCTTTTGATGTGCGTTGTGGTGGAAGGGATATTGGCCTGGAATGAGACATCGAGGAACCGAGTTCAAATTTCAGCCGAGTTCGTTATATGCACTTACGCGAAAACACCCTTGCGAAAGATATGAATCAATGTTTTTCCCTCCAGCTATGGATTAAATAACAGGAGCAGTTTCTATAGCATTGGTCGGCAAGCAGTCTACCGCAGAAAGAATTAGCAACCTAATACGGGGGAAATTTCAAAAGCTCTCTTGCAACATGCCTTGAGCCTGCATGGAAGAGTAGGTTCATAAAATTAGCATGAGAATAATACCTCATGTTGATCCGTAGTCTTTAACATGGGGAGTAATCATTTAAAAAATGATATGAGACTCGGTGACTTGAGCTCCTATTGGGAATTTTCACACCTGATCTCAAGTCATATTTACGATCCATCGCTAAAGATGCCGGAAAAATGGTCAGTTCTTAAAATGGAGTATTACTTCCATATTAGCTGCCAAATGCTCACTGTCCATCTTGATTTCAAAGATTTACGTGGCCTTGTGCCTGATTAATTACTTTCAACTTTAGAGCTTTTCTTTTTCTCACAGGTGAAACGTCTCCAGCCTATCGGCAAAATATCATTATTTCCATGGGAAATGTTCCGACGAGCTAAAATTCTTTGTTCCATCTGATCAAAGAGAGAGAATGAGAGGGAGAAAAAGAGAGAGAGAGAGAGAGAGAAAGAGGGAGGGAGAGGGGGAGAGGGGGGAGGGGTAGAGGGGAGATGGGGGGAGGGAGAGAGAGGGGGAGAGAGGGGAAGAGGGGGAGAGGAGGAGAGAGAGTGGGAGGGTGATATGTACGAACGAGTGTTAAAATTTTCTTGGTTTCAACATCGCTAAAGATTCTGGAAAAATCTTCGACTCTTTATGCCACTCGAGAAATTACGTACAGCTACTTCCCCAGACAAAACGTCGCCAACCTCTCGTTACGTTATCGTTATTTCCATGTTTTCTTAAACCAGTTCAGACCTTTATAGCTACATCCACAAGGTTGAATCATCCTTATTCCTTTCGCATTTCGTTGTTAAGAAGGCGTTTCTACTCACACGGCTTCTCGAGGCTTATTTATTTATTTTTTTTGCTGAAAAAATTCCAGAAGGGATGCTTTTCCGATTCACGATAATCTTAATCTCTTCATCTGGGGTCATCCGTTATCTATCCTACATATCTTCATAATCTGCACTTACTTCCTCCTCTTATGGCCATGCAACAACTTCATTCAGTAACTCGCTATCTTGAGTAGCTCTTGAACTTAAATGCTCCAGTTCAAAATTGTAGAACTCCCTATCTTAATTTCTTCAAGTCTTGGGGTCAGCCGTTATCTATCCTACATATCCTCATAATCTGAATTTCCTCCTCTTCCGTCCATACAACAAACTCATTCAGTAACCCTCTACCTTGAGTGGCTCTCCAGCCTTAAATGTTCTAGTTCTCAGTTCCAGAACTCCTTATCTTAATCTCTTCAAGTCTAGGGTCAACCGTTATCTATCCTACATATCCTCATAATCTGCACTTACTTCCTCCTCTTATGGCCATACAACAACTTCAGTCAGTAACCTTCTACCTTGACTGGCTCTTGGGCCTTTGCAGCAACAACTGTCAGTAACCTTCTACCTTGACTGACTCTTGGGCCTTGAATTGTCTGAACATTTATTTAAAAAAACAACTCATTATTACTTACCTGAGACCAGCGTTGATATGTATAGAACGAAAAAAAATCCTTTAAGTCTTCTTTTTGCTTGCCTCGGCATTTTGACGTTTTCTCTGCGTATTGGAGCTATGTGAAAAGTTTTTTCTCCCCCTTTATTTAGATTTTGTTTCAGCTTTACAAGCGTAAAATCCTCCTTGAGGAACTCGTATCATGTCCACTTTTCCTTTTCCAAAAAGCTTTTTTTCTTTTTCTTTCTCTCTCAAAAGATCCCAAACTCCTCATTCCATGTTTTCTTTGTAACACGATTCACTTTTAAATCCTTCCTTAAAATGTTTAATCCCAGAAGTAAGAGAATTGAACTGGCTTCCTGACTTTATAAATAATATTAATGTCGAGAAGACGGAGAAAACCTGGAAAAACCTGGAAAACCTGCAAAGAAAAAAAGGATAAAATATAAATGAAAACAAAATGAATGACAATACTACTACTACTACTACTACTACTACTACTACTACTACTAATAATAATAATAATAATAATAATAACAATGATAAAGTTGAAATAAAAATACTGTATAAACAACTCGAATTTTTATATCTTATTCACTTACAATATATTTTTAAAATCAGATTAAACATGTTTTTTAATATATCAAAAATATTTTAAAATCATATTCACTTGAAAATATTTTTCTAATATTTTTAAAATATTTTAAAAATATTTAACAGTTTAAAGAAAATATTAATATTTAATATAGTGTAACCCGGATATAAGAGAAACCCGGATATAAGATAGATTTTCTCTGGTCTCAAATTAGAGCCTGTGTTAATGTATATAAAATAGACCAAACCCGGATATAAGAGAAACCCGGATATAAGAGACTTCTTCTCCGGTCCCGACAACTCTCTTATATCCGGGTTACATTGTAGTTTTTTTTTTTAAATATTCAACAGTTTAAAAAAGCTTAAATATAAATAAGCACGCACATAATCACAGTGAGGTGGAAAGAGAGAGGTGGAGAGAGAGAGATGGAAAAAGAGAGGAGGAAAGAGAGTGAGGTGGAAAAAGAGAGGGGGGAAAGAAACAAATCATTATGAGACCGACGGCCGACGTACGCACGATTAATAACCTTTTAGTATTAGCTAGCTAGCTAGCTAGATAGGTAGATAGGAAGGAGAAAGAGAAACAAAAAAGAATGCAATAGTAGTAGTGATGATAATGGTGATAGTTGTGATGATGGTGATGATGGTGGTTATGGCGATACGGATTTATCGGTTATTTTTAATTTTCTTTTGTTATGTATTTATTATTTTTATTAATTTGTATATATTTATTTTATAAGGCATACAGTACAAACATTTTTTTTCTTTAAATATCTCCGATTACTATTGGTACAGTTTCAGTCTTCATTCCTTACATTCACCTGTTAATGTCAATCTCCAGTTTCTCCTTTCTCGATAATTTCCATGGAGGTGTTTCTCTCAAATGATACTGCTATATCAATATGCATACACTTCCTGAATTTCTTGTCTTTTTTGATAATATCAGGTCTATTGGCTTTTATTTCCCTGTCAGTTTGAATTGACATGTCCCAGAGGATAGTTACATCTTTATTTTGGGTAACTATGTCTATTTAGTGCTTATACCATCTCTCAGTGGTTTCGATGTTGTGCTTCTTACTTTTTTTTTGTATTTCTTTAAAGACGTAGGCTATCTGGAATCCCTTCAGTGAGTATATCTGAACTTTTTCCAATCAATCCGTGGACTCCAGCTACAATTAGAACTGTTGATGTCTTCATGTGACACATTCTTGATTTCGATTTAAAGGTTTTTTTTTACTTTGATAGTTTTTTTGAAAATCTTCAAAGATACATTACAATCTGCAGAGACTGCCATGTCAATAAGAAAGCACATTCTGTTTTTGATCATGAAGTTTGGATGATTAGCTTTGGTTGTTCTGTCCGTTTGTAAAAAACCAGAAAATTGTTACAGGCCCTATCTCTGTAACCGGGTCTGGGTGTTGTTCATACCAATTTCTTGCAATTTCTTTCCCGTAAAAGTGGCATATTTTCCACCACAGGTATTGGTCTACTGTATCATGCCGAGTTTTGTATTCAGTGGGTGCTAACACTGTGCAACCTGATAAAAGATGGTTAATTGTTCCTGGATATTTATCATAGAATCTGCATTTGCGATGCAACAGAATTTTTCAAAAAGTGTGCTTGGCAATTTCTAGTTAGCACGCATTATTATTATTTTTTTATTTCCTTTGATTTCTGGCGTTTACACATTTCTTTCCGGGTCCCGCCCAGGGACCTAAGGTTAGATATGGAACCATGACACTTTCCACTGACAAAAAAAAAAAAATAAAAATAAAAAATACATAGATAAATCCCTTCTTAAAGTGTGGGCTGTACTTGTCAGAACAATTTTTTCTATCTCTTTGAGGCATGGACTTCCAGGAATCCCTTCATTTAGTCTACTGGAATCTTTTCCAACCAATCCTAGGGCTCCAACTACAACAGGGATTATTGATGTTCCCATATGCCACATTTTTGAGATTTCTATTTCAAGGTCCTTGTATTTTGACATCTTTTTGAATATCTTCACAGATACATTGTAGTCGGTAGGGACAGCCATGTCAATAAGAAGACACATTTTGAATTTCTTCGTTATCATTACTACGACTATTACTTCTTCTATTACTGATATTATTACTACTATTATGTATATTACTACTGTTATTAGTTCTGTTACAGCTACTATTACTTAAACTATTATTGTTTAAATAATTTTGAAAATCTGGAAATTTTGGGGGCATCAAAATAGTTGGCTCACAAGGAAGAGTGCCGAAAAGGAAATAAAAATAAAAATAAAAAAATAAAACAAGAATCGAAATTAGAATCAGAAAGATTGCGTCTTTTAATGCCGGAAGATAGATGTTGGAGATTATAGGAAGTTGTTATCACCAGAAATAGCCATATTTATGAATAATAAGAAAAAATGAGATTGCCTGGCCAATTTGAGAGAGATACACAAGATGTGGATATGAAAGATATGGCTGAAACGGGCAAGTGAAAACTTCATAATTGGAGCACAAGACAAAACCCTTACTACCAATGCCATAAAATACCATCTACGCAAAACATCAATGACTCCAAAATGAAGGCTTTGTGGTGAACATTCTGAGAATGTGACTCACCTGATCAGAGGTTTGCAAAATTCTAGCTCAAAAAAGAATATAAGAGGGTGCCATTTATGTACATTCGTTATTCTGTCAAAAGTATGGATACCGAGTTTTAAAGGTTAATACGAGAATCTGAATAATTGTAGAAATTGGAAAGTCCACATTATTCTGGGACTATGATTTTCAGACTGACAGAGTGATACACCATCACCGTCCTGATGTTGTGCTCGATAAATTATTGATGTTGCCATAGTAAATGACACAAATATAGACAAGAAGGTGATTGAGAAAATTCCTTTGATTTGAAAATTGAGATGGCGAGATTACTTGGAATGCAAGAAGGGAATGTCAAAGTGATCCAAGTTGTTGTTGGCGACATGGTTTCAATCCCATTAAACTGTAACTTCTTTGGGGATACCATATTAAATCGGAATCATCTAAAATTCGGCTCTTTGGGCACTTTGCATATTTTGAGGAAAGTGACTTGTGACTTGGCAGATAACAACGTACCCGGTGTATTCAAAAACTTACAATGTATGACAAAACAAATAATAATAATAATAATAATAATAATATAATTTTTGCCTTATAGAACGCTTCGATAAGACTTGACATCATTGAGAGTGTGCTGGTAACAGCTCAGGACAATGTTGTGTCTCTAAGTTGCGAGTTGAAGTATGATCGTTAGGTCGGAACATCTAAGAGTCGGCGAGGATATCAAATAACAATAATAATAATAACAATAATAATATTCAAACTATTCTAATTTGGAAGGTGAAATGACAATATTGTTTGGAATACAAAAAGGGAATGTCAAGGTGATTCCGGTTGTTATTGGAGCACTGGTATCAATCCCATTAAAACTGTGTAACGTCTTGACCAGCTGAGGATACCATATTAAATCGGAGTCATCTAAAATTCGGCTCTTTTAGGCACTTGGCATAATTTGAGGAAAGTGACTTATGATTTGACAGTTAACAATGTACCCGGTGTATTCAAAAACTTGCACTCTGGGGTGAAACATTTAATAATAATAATAATAATAATAATAATAATAATAATAATAGCTGGTATGAACATCACCCAGGCCTGGTTACAGAGATAGGACGTCTAGCAGTTTTATGGAAATTTACAATACACACAGGCAGAACAATAAAAGCTAATCGCCCAGACATCGTGATCAAAGACCACAAAAACAGAATGTGCTTTATAATTAACATGGCAGTCCCTGCAGATTGTAATAATAATAATAATAATAATAATAAAACGCAAACGACTCTGATTTGAAAGGCAAGATAGCAAGATTGTTTGGAATGTAAGAAGGGAATGTCAAGGTGTTTCCAGTGGTGATTGGAGCACTGGTATCAATCCTATTAAAACTGTGTAATTTCCTTGACCAGCTCGGCTCTTTTGGTCACTTCACATATCTGAGGAACGTGTTTTTATTTGTCTGAGTTATTTATTGTAACTTGACAGATAATTTAATATACCCGGTATATTAAAAAAACTTGCTCTGCGCAACCTTTTTTTTTGTTCGTATTGATGAAGCGGGTGTCAAGATAGACGTAGAGAAATGTTTTTGTTCATAGTCTTCTTACTCTGGCAGAAAAATTCATTGCTAATAATTTATCAAGAATCGATCTTCGTCAAAGGATCTAATGATATGTTTATGTTAGTGTTAATACAATATCATCTGCCATGAACTTCTTCCTGATAAGCAAACGATTGATTTGAACAGGTCTTCTTCTTCTATTTACTATGTCCATTCAGGACATTGGCGATCATGACTGTTATTGTCCAAGGTTAGGACCATGGAAGAACAACACGAAGCACAACAATAGAAATAATAAAGAATATATTACACAAAAAATAATACAATAAATCAAAGGGTGTTAGTAAGACTGTCCGACTTGTTTGGCGTGACTGCTATCAGCTCGACTCGATTCACTTCCGTACCAATACCAAATCCGCCCGTCTCTCTTGAGAGGCGTCGTATATATAGCGTTTGGTAGAGTTCATTCTGTCGGTCTAGGTAGGCACTATGACAATGATTCTCCACAATTTCCTGTCCTTCGTAGCTTTTAATAGATTTTGTCTTTTTGTTATCTCTCTTTGACCCTGTTCCCCCATCCATTCTCACTAAATATGTTATACGTTGTTTGCCTCTTGCCTTTCGTTCTGTGAGTATCAAATTTTTCCATCCCTCTTTCCTCATTGTGTGACCTAGAAATTTCAACTGTCTCTTCTTGATGTCAACAATAGAAGTTCTTTTTGTTTCCATTTTCTCTAGAACTTAGTCTTTGCGCGCATGTTTGGTCCATGGTATCCTCAATATCCTTCTGTAGAACCAGATTTCTTTCGTTTTACGTCTCTACTTAATCAGTGAAGAAATTGTCCAGCATTCAATGTCATATAGCAAAACTGATATTACGTAACAGTTCAGTACTCTTTACTTTCTTTCTAACAAAATTTTCCTGTGTCTTAATACTTTGCTTAGCTTTTGGAAGTCATCTTTCGCTATCCCAATGCGCCTACGGATTTCAGTATCGCACTTTCCAACCCCTGATAAAAAAAAACTACCAGATATTTAAATTATTGCAATTGTTTCTTTTTGTATCTCCAATTTGTAATTTGCATGCTGGGCTGCCCCTTTTGCTAGCAACCATGCATTCTGTCTTGTTGTGTTATATTTATCCAACTTTAGCTGTCATGCTCTCGTGAATTACCGGTAAAGAAACGGTTCCTTATATTAATTACATTATTCGGACTGTTATCCTCATCTTCATTGCCATGTTCACCACGTTTCGACCGTTGTACGCCTTACACCGATGTTTATAATTTCGAAACGAACCCTTTATTTTGTCCACCGGGGTAGATTGTTCTAGTTCCACGTGCCATGCCTCTTCCGGGTGTCTCAGTTATTTTCCTTTAACTCAACTCTCCAAGTTTTGGTTCATCACTGGTATGGCCTGATATTGAACTCACAACTCTTTGAGTCTAGTCACTGGATCTAACCAAAGTCTTTATCTACTGGACCATGTGTCCTTGAGGCATGACAAGTGGAACTAGAACAATCTAGCCGGTGGATGAAATAAAGGGTTCGGTTCGAAATTCTCGAAGAAGGCTGGAGTGTAGAACGGCCGAAACGTTGCGAATATGGCAACAAAGATGATGATAACAGTTCGAATAATGTAAATAATGCAAATAATCATAATACCTCATCTGAGAGATATAGACAGATATTGAAGAAACAGTTCGTTTACCAAACTATTCCTGTGACAAAAAGGGACGTGTGTTCGAATCTTACCAATTCGCCATGTTTCATTTCTGATCTGTCTACTTAATGGTATAGATTGACGGTATCAATAAAATTGCGATAATTTAATTTGTTTGCTTGTTCCACATCACAGCAAATGAAAGCTGCTGTCAATAGTACGTATGTTTTACTGACGTCACACACATTCCAGCCCGGACGATAAAAGAAATTATAATAATTATTGTTTGAATATCTGAACACTGTACAAAGGATTTGCTCATTTTTTTTTATTGTATGTTGTTAAACGGGCTTAAAAGAAAATAATTTGTTCTTTTATGGAATTTATCGACTCCTGCAGAATATATTATTAAATAGAAAAGCGATACATTATTTGTTCGTAAATATAAGTAGGTCCTTGTCTTTTTTTATTTCTTAAAAGATGCCTGTCATATTTATTATTGAACGAACGGATTCGTCTGGTATACATCTTTTGTTAAATCTGTAACAATTACAACGAAGCATTCGTGATGTAAAAATAATCCCTCATAGAAACTATTTAATAAGACCCTGTTGATAATTGCCGCTCATTACAAGGATTCGGATAACTGAAGCTACAAGAAGGATTAAACAAATGGTAAGTAACAGACGATAATTCCAAAGGATGAAAATATCCATTCACGGCTTTACAAAGCCCGCGAGAAAAGAAAAGAAAATCAAGTTGATATCTTCAATGAGGATTTCACATTCCAACTAACCATAGTATTTATAAAATTACAATGAAATGCTGCTGAAATGTTGCTTAAAAGAGGAGCTTTGATGTTACACAAAGTAGAGAGTGTGGATCGAACACATTACTCAGTCGTAATTGTTCAAGCTAGTCCTGAGTATGACGATTAACTAAATCCGGCAGCAAGTTCTGTGATCAGGAGATTGCAGGTTTGTGGAGCATGGAATCGCCTCTTAATTGCTGTTGTCCCCAGGTCCAGTACATGTTAGGGAACTCCCTTCTTCTTACTTGCTTCCTTGATAGCTATAATCTTCAAATATCCAAATGTAATGTTAATCGACCGTGACCTTTAACCCGTCCTTCTCTATATGCTTTCCTCAAACACCCCTCTTTTACTCTTGATCTCACTCTCTGTAACCCCTTACGTGCTAGTGACACCCCCCCTTGGAGTGAAAATGCTTAAGAAAAAAAAAATTGAAATATGTCTTTCATTAATCTATATAATATCCTACAATTTCTTAAATCAAACTGTATTTTAAAATATAACTTCAACATAAAACACATCACTGCCTCTAGTAATTATGTCCGTACAAACATGTATAAGCTCAAAGCTGAGTATCATTTTCAACAATACATATTTATAGTAATATTATGAAATTATTTTAAAGCTCTCAAGAAAAATAAGATTACAGTGATAAGGAAATAGTGACTACCCCACAACAAAACAAAACATTATTTAAGTATGAAAGTAAATGTTCATAATAAAAATAACTACAATTCATTTCTATTAAAGAAACATAACCAACAATAAATATTTATAGTAAAATGACTAAGAACACATTATTAGAGCAAAATGGCTAGCAATACTGATGTAATGGAATAACCAGTCACCACCCCGCATGAATGATTAAACTATAGGTAGTAAGTACCTATAAAGTCCACTGTCTACGAGAGACTCGAGGACAGAGAGGATGGGTGAGAGAGACGACATAAGCACGTCTGACCTCCCAATTAGTGGAACTTACTACTAGATTCACCTGTGTGTATAACTGTATCCGTATTTTATATTGTACTTGTTGTATACTAATAAACCTTTCTTTTAGTATCCACCTGGTGATACTTAGTTATTCCCTTAGCACGGAATAAAACAAATACATTTTATACTAGAATTACCAACAATACATTTTATAGCAAAATGACCAACAATACATTTTATAGCAAAATGACCAACAATACATTTTATAACAAAATGACCAACAATACATTTTATCTGTGGTTGAAGGCACACAATTGCGGTCAAAGTATATTTAATTGAAGCCATAAAATTGTGTTCAAAATATTTAGATTTCGGCATTAAATAACCCATATAGATGTTGATGTGCTGTTGAACAAAACCAATCAACCAAACAACATAAAAGAACTCTTTCATTATATTAATCCATATAATATCCGACAATTTCTTCAAGAAATCAAACTGTATTCCAAAATATAACTTCAACAAAACTACAATATTAAACACACATATCACTGCCTCTAGTAATCGTGTTCATATAAACATATATATGCATAAAAGCTGATTATTATTACCAACGATACCTATTTAGAGTGAAATTATGAAATTAATTTAAATATTTCAATTTCAGCATTAAGTGACCCATACAGAGTTGATATGCCGTTAAACAAACAAATCAACAAATCAATGATAATTGTTCTAATGAAGCAAGCTTGTTAACCATTGCACTACCTCCAGATGCCTATTTTGCTGTAGCTTCAAGCCTGAATTAGCAATAAAGATGCGATTAAATTATATCTCAAATTTCAACATTAATGACAAACTTTGCCTTATTTGATTCTACATAAGCCTATCACCTGTTTACATTTAATAAACTTTGCCTTATTTGATTCTACATAAGCCTATCACCTGTTTACATTTAATAAACTTTGCCTTATTTGATTCTACATAAGCCTATCACCTGTTTACATTTAATATTACGGTTTTATGGAATTCACTACAAAAAACTGATAATCTCGGGTATCTGTGTAAACATTAGTCGATTTGATACTTAAACTTCATATATAAACCCTTTCTATTCATATTAAATATACTATTAAATTTTCTATTTATATTAAATATACTATTAAGGAATTAGACTGGGTCAAAATATTGGTAATCAACGACATTTGTACAAATATTAGCAAACCTGATAACTTTACATAGAAATCCGCTATTTACATTTAATTTTATTGTATCATGGATTTAGGTTATTTATGAATCATGTTAATCTACAGCATTTGTGTTATCGTTTGCCTACTAATTATCGCAACAGAAAAAAACATCTTCTGTTTAAATTTAATATAATATTTTGGAGTTAGGTTAGTTACACATACTGTTCGTCTACAGCATCTGTGTTTATATATATATATATATATATATATATATATATATATATATATATATATGGCAAGGAATAAGCGGAATGTAAAGGACATAATTATGAAAACTAAGAACTAAAACAAACAACCGGTTTCGTCCCAGTACTCCTCAAGTTTGATACACTGGGGTTATTTAATCATAAACTTAAAAACAAAAAAACATTCAATGAGGGGGAAAGGGAAAAAAAAGAAAATTTTTTATATATGATAGAAAGAACTAGAGCCCAATCACATTCAAGCCCAACAAGCAATCTCTCTGCTTACAGAGAAACGGCCTGCGGGACTTGATGTAAATGGACTCAAGCACCTTCAAATGATATGCAGAGTGTGACTTCGCCAGAATGGAAAAACAGTCAACACTCAAACCAGCAACACATTCCTGCTAGTTATAGCGTGTTCCGCTATAGATGACCCGGATGTATTCACTAGTTGGCTTTTTGTTAGCGGCCGGATTTAAAATTCTGGGGGTAAATGTTGTTTAATTCTAAAATCCAAACGCTGATATATATATATATATATATATATATATATATATATATATATATATATATATATATATATATATATGTCTTTAAATTCCTTGACATTAAGCCGCAAAATATCGTTGCGGTTTCTATAACAAGCCAGTTCTTTACTGAGTAGGTTGTTAGCCTACTGCACAAGTTGAGTTATTTTGTACGCAAATACTAACACGGAAGCCGAAGACGACCTGTATTCCCACCTAACCTAATTCCTTTATAAATTAAAACAGATGTCTCTATGTTGAGATAATTGGTAAGCAAATGCTAAATATTCTCTGCTTAAATTTAATATTATAGTAAATATGCCGTTAGGTTCGATACAAATACTGGCAGTCAACGTCTCATGGTAGAGGGCTTACTAGTTCCAATTATCACACGAGAGAAGCTGTATGGTGTTTCAATTTCTGTAGGGCCAACCATAGCTGTAAGGACAAAAACAAAGGTCAAGACTGAACGAGACCAAACGCCCGAAGACCCTAACGCATGAATCGATAGACCATCTGAATGACTGATGCAACCAAGTTTGCCGGATCGTGCCTGTCTTGCTCCTATTTCAGCCCCTAAAGAGGAGATTGTGCTTAAGTGCATGAGCTTCTACGTCGCGCATAGTTGTTTAGAAAAATCAGATTCACAGGAATGGCCTTGTCAAACTCTCTATGATTCACAGCTATCCGCGAAGGTCAGCGGGTGCCGACCCCGATGATCGGATGCGAGCGGGTGACGACCCCGATGATCGGATGCGAGCGGGTGACGATCCCGATGATCGGATGCGAGCGGGTGCCGACCCCGATGATCGGATGCGAGTGGGTGACGACCCCGATGATCGGATGCGAGCGGGTGCTGACAACAACAATGATAGTGTAAATAGCAGCTTACTAGATTCCACATATACGAATCGATAGATACTTTGGCACGTTTCCAGTGGATAAAGTTGGTCATTCATTAGAAAATGATTCATTCGGATGTTCATTCTGCTTTCTAGGATAAATTAAAATGAAATGAAAACAACAAAACGTTTCTTTTTAAAAAATCGAATTAAAAATTGTAAACATTCAAAAAAATAAAGAAAACTGCTTTCATTTGGCATGCATACTAAGAGTAAAACCAAAACCTCTTTGGTTTTGTTGGATTATTATTGAGGAATTTTTTTTTTGTTAGTCTTCACTCACTCCATGGTACTAACAGAGTTAACAGTGTTTTTACTGAGCGCTTGCGCAGGTGCGCGTGTGTGCGTTCGTTTGTGTGTGTGTGTGTGTGTGTGTGCGCTCGTTCGCAGCTGTATGTTCTTAGCACGCAGAATCACACACATAAAACGCAACTAATTTAATATCAGCTTCTGCCCAATTCTCTTTTATTTGCGATGAAAGGCATTTGGACTGATATTTACCAAGAATAATTCAATGATCACGCGTTTAAAATAGGAAGTAACATTCAGAATTCTGGCTGACGTACAACGGATTTAATTCCAAAAAGTTCAGCATTCTCTTCTGCTTTTAATCTCATTGTAGCTTTTGTTATGAAAACAGTTCGAGCGTTTCTATAATCATGAATTCATTGCCAAACAATTTTGTCCACAAACACATAACTTGTCTGGTACAAGGTCACAGATATTGGGAACCCAGTGACCCCGGCCACAATCTGTACGTGCGCAATGCTTTGCTATGGGTGATACTGCGTGGGGCGTGGTTGATGGAAATAAAAGAAACATACCAAATCAAACGGACGAGGGTGGGCTAAAAAGTTCATAGGCTGACTATGAAGGAATGATGTTAAACCTGTGAAATCTTGCATGCATTCATTTCAACTCTTCTTATTAATAACTGCATTGTTTCTTTCCAGGTACAAGGATGGGCTGAAAAGTTCATAGGCTGACTATGAAGGAATGACGCTAGAGCTGTGAAATTTTGCATGCACTAATTTCAACTCTTCTTATTAATAACTGCATTGTTTTTTTCCATGTAAGAGTGTGGGCTGAAAATTTCATAGCCTGACTATGAAGGAGCGATGTTAGATTTGTGATAGGAGGAAGTAATGAGCTACTTATCTGACGTCCTTATATGAATGGACAGCGGGACGTGAGGTGGAGGGTTTAGCAAAGAGAGAGAAAACAGCTAAGAGACACACGATATAGAAAGTTGTAGAGAGACATGATCGCCTATGCATGAAAAGGACGCGGTGAGTGTAAGAAGATTAATCGAAATTGGCGACCAGCTTAATTTTTGCCAGTGTTGCAAAAGTGTGCCTATGACATCAAACTGCTGTCTTCCAGTTCCTGACAAGAAAATGGTGTTTTTTCTGCTAACAACTATAGCAGATAGAAATGTGTTTGGTGAAGTGACAATTGTTGAATTTAATAGGGCAAAGATGCATGTAAAACCAGTTCTGGATAAAGACTGACACTTGTAGTGGAAAGCCAACGGGATGTCTAAAAGAGTTTTTATTTTTCAAAGTTCTTTTGACAATTGGGCTCAAAGGTGGTGAAAATATATCGACAGAGATGGGGACTGTTTTGAATAGTACGATGTTTGTAGAGCAAGAATACTCTACACATCCTCGTAGGCGCACAAACCTATGGTCTTTCGAGACCGATTTGATGCCATACCATGTCAAGACAGTAAGTTCCATCTACACTCGACCCTAATGACGCATATTTGAATAGGTGAGGCTAGTCTAGTTGACCATTAGTGAGTTCAATACAAAACCCTATACAAAATTAGACATTGAATAACTCCACAGCGATTTGACTCATCTTTAAATCAACTGACTAATCTGCATTTCCTACCAGGATATATCATGCTACTTCTACGGAGCCGAATCATCACCATTTTCCCAGTGTTCCAATAGTCCTGGGAATTACGATAAACTACATCCGGCAGCAAGGTCTCTGATCGGCAGATTGGAGGTTTTGAAGAGCGTAGAATCACCTCTTAATTGCTGTTGTTCCCAGGTCCACCTTGACCTGTGATGGTAGCCTCTGTTAGGGTCCCAGTTGTTGGCAAATAGTTAAACCCGCAAACACCATGAAATTTAAAAAGATAGATTTCTATCGTAAAACTACCAGCAATACATTTTTGGAAAAATATTACCAGCAATAGATTTTGGAAAAAAAATTATCAGCAATACATTTGACTCGACAAAAACCACTTTACAAAACTACGTCAATCCTGAACGAGTTATGGACAAATAGTGAAGACGCAAATATAAACAAAATGTATTCAGCTGCAGTCGTAAAATTGTGTTCAAAATATTTAGATTTTGGCATTAAATAACCCATAGAGGTAGATAGGGACGCATAGTGGACCCCCAAACAAAACAAAACACTGGGAAATTATATAAATACATTTTTATAATATAAATACCAGCAATATATTTTTATATAAAAAATAGCAACAATACCTATTCGTAGTAAAATTAGCGACAATACATTTTGGAGCAAAATGACTAGCAATACATTTTATATTAGAATTACTAACAAATCATTTCTCTAGTTACAGACATACAGTGCAATTCAAAAAAGCTATTTAGATGAAGCCATGAAATTTACTTCAAAATATTTAAATTTCGGCATTAAATAACCCCTAAAGGTAGATATACAAAAACAACCAACCAACAATCAGTGTTCTAAAAGTTTTCCTCAGCATAATTTCTTCACAAGAACAAACATTTGTGGAACAGACTCACACGGGAGTGCTTTCCTGAACATCAAAATCATAACATCATCAAGTTAAGGATGACTCGTTATCTCTCCTTCTTATTCTCAAGAACTGCACTTAATATACATTTTTCACCCATCTCTTATAACTCATTCATCATTACTATTTTAACAGTAACCCTCTACCTAAAGTGGCTCTTGAGCCTTTTATTGGGTGAAATTTAGTAAAAAAAAAATCTCTTAACGAATTTAACTATGTGTCAGGTAGTACACACTTATGCAAATTAATTGATACAAAACGAATAATTCCGTTATTATTTACTTTTTTGTCGTATTTTACCAATAAAACAAAACCCAGTGCACATGTTAGTACTTCGTATGTCCATTCCACGAAGTCGTTCCTTGCAGATTGATCACAGATTCTCGATTGGATTTAAATCAAGAGAGTTTCCGGTCAAGACTATTGTATTTCATTTGCTCACTGGTAAGGCTTGCCGGGGCGTTCGTGCTGCGTTACAATTTTAGTACGCTTCCTTGGAATAACATCCATCGCAGACAATGGCCATAGGACAACTAATCGACAGTCGGGAAAATAGTGTCTGGGCGGGATAAAAATCTGATGCACTATGGATTTTTCAAGGCCAAACAAATTTGATCATACACCCTGAAAATAGATTCATATTACTGTACACCATTGCAAATTACCTAATCTCAGGAAAAAAGAGAAAGAGATTACACTCTTTCATTCCAGTTGGTCTGAAACTGACCATATGTGAAAGAAAGGAAATTAAAGCGGTTGTTTTAGTTAATTTGCAGAAGGATGTGCGTGTGTTATTCGCCGAATAATATATGTACTAGTTGGTAAAATAGTACTATTGATAGTAATGGTAGTAATAGCAATGTTGAAGATAAGAATTGAAAAAGAGACTGTATTAATAACCTTTAATCCATAAAAATCCCTAAATTTATCATCGGCTTAAAAGGGGCAAAGCTGATTCAAACTTAATCGTCTTGCCTTTACTGAAATTGTTGAGGCTTAATTATCCTTTTCACGTCATATAATCCATTTGATTCGAACCTGTCGTTGATTCTCTACGTACAAATTATCACATTCTCTATTTCTGTCAGTTAAGTTTTCTTTTACTCTAGAGGTAAAGTAGAGGTGTTAACCAAAGATCGGGTACTTCAATGTTCCTCAATTTCTTGGTTACCATGTTAAAAACGAATAAAAACTACACTCGAAAGTCTTTTTTCGTGGAAGGGTCCAAACTGATTTTAAATCAGTCAAAATAGGAACCCAGTGCATCTATACATTTCTGACATCGAGTTACAAGATTATTTATGGTTTTAGCATAAACTCTAAAGGTTTGTAGGTCAAGAAATCTTTGAATGCATATTATGACTCTTCGTAAGGGAATAACTTTTGGTAAACAGATTGTCAAGAAGCTTGGAAAAAAGTACAGAAGTATGTGGTGGATTTGAGCTGAGTTCACACTAAGCAAGGTAATAAAGACTCTAAGACACAAGGGATTACTGGGTGTGGAAGAATTAGAAAGCAGAAATATTACTAAGGAGCGAGGACAATAGAATAGTAATCAGGAGAACAGAAGATAGCAATTGACATTGCATTTACATTTGCAGATTAAAGTTGGCTGAAAAGCATGGAGCCAGAATCCAAAAATGAAAGAAAATAAACTTTTAGCATAGAACTTACGGTTACTTACGGTTATACACACACACATACACACACACACACACACACACACACACACACACATATATATATATATATATATATATATATATATATATATATATATATATATATATAAAAAAAAAACAAACAAAAGTATTGGGAAAACGGAATTTTAACTAGTGCAATTGTTATGTCCCTTGCTCAACCATCGACTGACTGCTAAACCTGCTGCTGGTAATTCTGAGACAATAGCTTTTAGTTATAAAGAAGACCTTCACTGAACTATAGAAGTACACAAGCAACACCCCTAACCGTGGATATCTTAGCAAACAGTTTGTATCAAGTGAAATCAAATTTAACTCGTAAGAACGCTTGTCTTCCAGCCGTGTGGCTACGACACCATATATATATATATATATATATATATATATATTTTCATCCACAGACAGACTGTTTCGCTGTTTCACAGCTCATCAGTGTGGCAAGACGTGCGGTTGCCTCTAGCTTAGATCGAAACCCGGCTGAATTGGCGTCAGTCGGAGATTCTACCCATAAGCCTTCAGGGATTAAGGCGAAATTTAGCGTATTTATTTTTAGTTAAACACACAGTGACCCAGTGAACTCGATTCGCTTTTACCAAAGAGTCATGCTTTATTAGCGGTAATAGTCACTGTTTATAAGCTCACACTTCCTTCCCAGAGATCTCATATATATATATATATATATATATATATATATATATATATATATATATATACAGATGAGTGAAAGAACAGATGAAGTAAATATTATTTCGTAACATTTACTTGTGCTCAATACAATGTAGAACAATACATTATTATTATATTTTTATCATAAGCGATTATAATAAAAAAGATTTTTGAAATCGCTACACAAAAGCTTTTACGTTTCAATACTATGATTGTACTTCTTCAGACGTTTGGGCATCTTGACCCTTTTTGTCGTAAGAATCACTGAAAAAACATTTGAGTTATTCAGCTAGAAAGAGAACAGGCTAAAATTGTTTTGTGTCTGCCCAACTGTTTTCCAAAAACGCAATGTTGAGAAGAAAAACATCATCCAGGCCTTCAGTAATGGTACCAACATTCATACTCCATCTTCTAAGTCCATTCAAGAAACATCAAGAGAACGGTGAATAAATTTAAAAAAGACGCAACAGTAGAGAGAGAAACTGGATCAGGTGTTAACAGCAGGAAGAGGGATCATCGTTTCATTTAGAATTAGAATTTCAATTAGAAAAGATCCAACTCAATCCACAAGACGCTTGGCAAGTAAGAGAAAAGCTTCAGCTATGACATTTTAAAGATCAGTGAAAAAACAATCGAAAATATAATCGTACATGTGAGGCAACTTGTTATTCCAGGACAGAAAGTTAGAAAGTTAGAGAGAGCGAAGGTAATCATGAATAAATTGAAAAATGATCCTGCAATAATATATTTTTGATCTTAATTTTAATCCCTCATGAGCTTCCGATCCTAGGATTAATTAATAATGAACATGTTATTTTCGTTTATGATCGATTTCATCACGATTCTTCTCTTAAGCTTGGAGAATAATTATACATGCCTATTGCTCCCAAAAAGTGTCCAGTAGTTTTATAATAACCTCTTCGAATTCCAGTGATATATCGTTTCTAAGATACGTTTCAAAACCTAATTTAACAAATGGACAATTTTGCTTTTACAAGATTTGAACAATTTTGCTGTTACACCCGGTATATGTGATAACGATGTATATATTTTACATATCAAAAACAATATTGAGGAAATTGTATGACCAAGTAGAAAAAAAATACTTGTGACGCAGTTCGTTCTTCAGGGGGTCATCGGGCTAAATTTGTTATGTTGGTACGACTACACGTGTACACGAACGAGAGATGCTGGGGATTTTAGATTTTTTTTTTTATATCTAGCCGAATTTATTTAGAGTTTTTTTTCTTTACTTGCCATCACATTTGCTAGAAGGTATCCCTCAGTGTGATAATAGAAGATCTGCCAGAAATGGTGAAATGTTATAAGATCCAGCTCGTAAATGTCTAAAGAGTTCCTTGATCGTAAGGTAAATTTGCGACCTAGCTCTTACAACATTTCACCGGTGCCGGTGATGTAATGTATAGCAGATCGGAATGAGAAGTTGGAAGGCCGATTTCAAAATTCAAGATCGTTATATTCCCTTACGGGGAAAAGACCTTTGGCAAATATATGAACCCATTTCTTTTTCCTAAAACTATAGGTGAAATGGTAGGACTTCTAACTAGAAAATTATTGTCATCTCAAAAAAATTGTTAATGAAATATTCGCTCACGAAAAAAAAAAATAAAAAAAAATAAAACATTAATTATTCTTACAGTCCCCAAATGTTTCGGCTTTAAATAACCTATAAAAGGTTGATAATCCTTTAAAAAAAAAGCTCGATCAATCAATCAACCATCTACTTAACAAAAGGTGACCAAGTGATCAAACATCAGATATTTTGAGAAATTCTTTCTTGTACATACCAAACACTTTTCAGTTCTCATTCTTTTCTCTCCCTCCCTTTTTCTTTCTCTATCTCTGTCTCTCTCTCTGTCTCTGTCTGTCTGTCTCTCTCTGTATATGTATGTATGTATGTATGTGTATATATGGTGGATGTCTACTCATAACCCAGTATGATGACTTCATGAAC